>VWPW01023943.1:0-100494 GCA_013389825.1 Crypturellus undulatus
GAGGAAATGTGGATAGACACAAGGTGGGCCTTGTAGAATGAGCCTGGACACTGACAGATTTGGGCTTTGACAGCATTTGCAGGAAATTACTCTGACAGCTGAACGTGTAACATAGCATTCTCAGTCCCATGAGAAACTGTGACCTATTTAATACAACTTCTATTAAACTACTGAGGTAGAGATAGATCCGAATTTTACTTGTGGGTCAGTGGTGAAGATGCACTGCCGTTACTGAGAGGCAGGAACCTACAGATTAGGAATCTCTTTGAAAAATTAATCTTCCACAAAATAAAAGAGAAATTAGGGTACATTTTTATTTCTTAACCCTTAACCCTTAGTAAAAGGAAGTATCATTAATTTTCATTATCCGTAATAGTTCTACTGTCTGTAGTAGTTTCAGTTATGGCATTGAAGATTAGAGTAGTGACAAAATTACCAGCTTCCAGACAATAGCATTGCATGTTTCTGTTTTCTGTTTAGTGTAAATTAATGTATCCCAGAGGTTTACGTATATGGGAGTATTAAGAGTTTCTAGAATCTAAGGATATGTTAAAAAGAGAAAAGAGAAAAGAAAAAAGCAAAGAAAAGCAAAGAAAAGCAAAGAAAAGCAAAACAAAGAAAAGAAAAGAAAAAAGAAAAGAAAAGAAAAGAAAAGAAAAGAAAAGAAAAGAAAAGAAAAGAAAAGAAAAGAAAAGAAGAGAAAATGTATTTATTTCATTTATCTGGTTAGCCAAGCTGATAGCTGATAGTGTCTGCATCTGTCTTTTCAGGCTAGCTTTATTCATGAAGATATTGAAAGTGCAATCAGTGACAGCAAAAGTGGAAAACAGAAGAAAAGGCTTGAAACACTGAGGTAAAAAAACGGACCTGCTTGCAGTATATAAGATCACTGAATATTGTTAGAATGATAGAGGCTTTCCAAATCTATCTGTTATCCTTTTGTTCTTTTTTGCTAATTAGTAACACATTTCCAGAAACTGGTAGATCACCCGGTAGATTGACTACATTATCTTATGCTTTCTCAGTTTATATTTTCTAATTTCTCCTTGGTGATTGGAACAGCTGGCAACTAGTTGCCAGCGAATAGTGTTGTATGTGTTGGTCTGCATATACGTAAATAGTTCATAAATTTAAATTATAAAATATAAAAACTCCCAAGAATTTCAAGAAATGAGAGACATAGAAACAAGGGCACAAATATTTTAGACAATGGATGTTAATGGAAATTTGTTGAAAGGTTGGTGTGTAACTATCTCAAGTCTCTCTCCATAATGCGTATTTTTGTGGTCTATGTGGAAAATCCTTTGCTGCACAAAAATCACTAAGTAAAAATATTGTTGTTTTAAAAATGTTTCTAGTTACACAGGAAATTCCACTGTGCAGCTCATTAAGCTTTCTTATACTGATAAACACTCCTATAAAAAAACACACGCATGCTAAAGTTTACCTATTATTTACCTATGGGTTTAAAAATAAATAAGTATGCTGTAATCCAGAAGAACTCAAACACATTGGATATGCAAGGAAATTAAGGAGGTTTAATTAGGGGAAGAATGTAGGCTGGTACATCTGGGGGAATCTAATCTGAGTTACCATCCCAGAGGGCTCTGAGGCCAAGCACTCAACAGTACATGACCTTGTAGCGCTGGTTACTCACTGTAGTATTGTGTATATGCAGGCATCAGGTCACAGTGGGAGATTCCCTTCTGGATGAGTCCTGCATGACTGGTTTGGAGATGTGGCCGTAAGCCTAACATCGCATTACCAAGTTATTGTTGCAAGGTTATTGAATTGTGGAATGTGGAAATGTGGGAAGCGTGGGAAATGTGGGGAAGACTGCCCAAGAGAGTGGAGGAAAGAATTGCAGGAGCTATTTTCTTGTTCGGTGTCTAAAGACAAAACAGTGTCTAGGGCATTTGTTGCTGTTCATGAATGCAATGAAGGAGATAGCGTTATAAAGGGAGGAATTTAAGGTGAAGGTCTTGTCGTTAGTCTGGGACATGAGGAAGGGGTTGGTAGATGTGTGGAGGTGCGAGTTGATGTTTTTTTTCCCCCACCTATGTTGATATCAAGCTGATTATGGTATATAAAACTATATAAGGCAAAAAAAATACTGAAAAAGAGCAGGTGGGAACAGTCATACATTTGCATCAAAATGGGATGAACAGACTGTTGATTTAAAAGGAAAAATCAGCCTGTAAACTTAGTCATTTGGGTTGGCTGAGTTCTAAGAAAAAGTGGGCTGACAGCTTGTCAGACTTAGGAAACAGATAACATTCAGCCGTCACAGAATGATTAACTTCTAATGAAGACAGCAAGGAGATCGAGCCATTACAGCACATGTGGTGATAGAAATGACATCTACCAAATCTGTCGCTGAATTTAGCTGTCTACCCATTCTCTGAACGTTGTGTTGCACTACTTAGGGATTTCCAGTTGGCCATGCGATTGAGACTTTGGTTTGGTGATATGTATTTTGCTATTCCCTCCTTGAAGTGGGTCAAGTATATTTACACAGCAAAGACTCTGCTATTGCTGGCTGTGAAAGTCCATAGGATGCTCAATAACATGGGCCATAGAAAAGGTCCTTGCAAAGCCTTCTTGTCTTCTCTGATTAAACACTAGAAAATAAAGTGTTTTTTCTTCACATGTCACTTCTGGGCTTTTCTCTCTCCTTAGGATGATATCCAAAGCTGACAGCGCTATCCCTCCGCCCCCACGGGCACCAGCCCCAGTCCCACCGGGGACTGTCACCCAGGTGGACGTGCGGAGCCGCGTGGCGGCATGGTCCGCGTGGGCCTCCGAGCAGGGCGAGTGTGAGTATTTCTGAGAGCCGGCTCTCCTGCTGTGTGCTGAGCAACAGTCGTTCTGGGCAGTAGGTTTCTGTGATGACATACAATAGTAAAAATGGTTTGAAAAAAATATTTTTTCAAAAATATCTTTGAAAAGACAGTCACATACTGAATCGTTTTTACTCTGTTGTCACTCTGTCCTTGTTGAGAGGAGGCAGGATTATTCTCCCAGTCTAGTCTTAAATGCCCCAGGCTCCTATTGCCTCAGAGAGACGGCTCTGTAAGAAAGACCTCACTGTCAAAATCTGTTTTGTCATTTGCTCGTGCTATCAGTTTTCTGAATTTCTTTTCAGAGCTTCATTTAGTTGTGCTTAGGTGGATGATGGGTGGGCTATGGTTTTCCTCTGAGGCTTTTGCATGAACATCACTTGAATTAAAAGCTGACTAGAGATAATCACCATTTATTTATTTTTATTTATCAATGGTCTGTATGATTAAAAACTAGCTCATTGTTTTTTAAAGCCTCAACCAAGGAAGGTGGTACTATTTTTGATTTTTTTTTTTTATCTATAATTTTTTTTTTAATATTATTCTTTAGAAACAATAAAGCTCACTTCAGTATAATAGATTATAAAAGGAGTAATCTTGGTCCAGGTCAGACCTTTTTTCCTCTTTTTTCTATACAACAGAAGATGAAATTTTAGAATTAGATGTTACTAAACAGGAAGTTTTTGTTGGTTTTGGTTTATTTTGCTGTAATATGACAGAAAATACAAAACTGTGCAGAGAAAAATAATAAAAGTATTCACAGAATCCAGTAATATTCATCTGTTAACCTACAACTTTACATCTACTTTGGGTAAAGTGTTACTTCTTTTGCTTTTTTTCTGCTCACTTACTAAATAAATAAATAAATAAACTGTGGTCTGTTGATGACCTGAGTTCCACTCGTGTGGATCTCTTCTAGAATGCATTTATAAAAAGCACTCCTGTTAACAATCAGCATTGGTAAATCAGCCCAAATTCCTGCATCTCTTTTTGCTTATTAACCTTTATTTATAAACTGTCCCCCTTGAATACCCTCTGAAGTCTGATCTATGCACTTCTGTCTTGCCTGATTTGGCTTGATTTGCTTTTAATGTGTTTTTTAAAATGGGATACCTTTTCCTTACTTTAGGATTAGAATCAGCCACTTTCTGCCGTACTCTTTTGATAGAGATCCTGATACCACAATTATGCATGTGGTTAACTTCCTTTATGCAGCTAAGTTGGTTTATGCATGTACCTAAGCATGTTTGTGAGGCTTGGGAGGATCAGGCATTACTGTGCAAGTTCTTCAGGTTCTCTAAAGCCTTTGCAATGGTAGTGGTGCCAACAGTTTCATCTGTGGCATGGTAGTATACTTTCAAGCGTAAGTAGTGTAGCATGTCATGATTTCTAGTTTTTCTTATATGAATGTCTTTTTCCCTTCACTTTTTCCACAGTTGAAAAACAAAGACAGTACCATGAGCATGAAGAAACAACAGAAATGATGGCAGCTAGGATTGACAGAGATGTTGTAAGTGAGCAAATACAAGTGATATTGCTTAATGCTCATAAAACATTGGCTTTTTACCTAATGGGAAGACTTTTTCCACATGTAAAATTCAGTTCTGGGGCAAAGCTTTCCAGGAAGACTGTTTTGTGTGGTAGACCTAAAAATGAATAGGAAGGGTGTGGTGTGTTTTCTTACTTTTTAAAGATAACTACAAAACTTGACTAATAGCAATATTTTATGTTGTGAAGAATGGTACTTTTATGTAATTTTGTGAAGACCAAATTCTTCAAGCATGTATAAACTGAGATTTTATCAAGTTAGACTCTGATATGTGCCATATCTGGAGCATAAACACATGGTCATTTCCAAAGCCCATGGATGTGTAGCTATGCCTATGTATAACATGACCCTCTGTGACCTGTGAGCAACAATACTGAGTTGTTTCCATGATGTATTCACTATCAAATACTGCCCTGATGATCACTTGGAACCTACCTTTCTACTCTTGTGTTGCCATCAGCGACATCAAAGGATCTTGAGAGAAGCATGCTGGAACCTGCTGAAGTGGTGCACCCCTGAGGGTGCCTCTTTTCTTCTCCACTTGCTTTTTGAAAACCATTCTTCAAAGAACACTTCTCCCCAAAATCACATTCTGAATTTCCACAAATGGTTTAATACTTTGTTCCAAAAGAGATCATCAAGTTGTGCCATTTAGGAGAATGCTGTCCTATGCACATCATTTACTAGAAAGGATGTGTGTATATGTGCTTTGAGAGAATGAATGCTGTGGATAGTGTGTGTAGAATTAACATAATATGTAGAGAATAAGTGTAGTGTGTGAATGAATGTAATGAAAATCTGAATTTAGTAATATCAGTGATTTCAAAAACCTAGGCTGGTCCTGAGTTTTGAAAAATCTAAGCGTTAAAACGTTACAGTTGTGTGAAGTTAAAAACATAATGAATCTATATATGCAATATTCTAGCCCTAACTTTGCATAGAAGCTGCTGGTATCTGAGAATTGTTTTCATTCCTAGAATATTTCTACTACACTTTCAGTAAAGAAATTGCTACTTTTATTTTCTGTCATAGCAAATTCTGAACCATATTTTGGATGACATTGAATATTTTGTTACCAAACTTCAAAAAGCTGCTGAGGCATTTGCAGAACTTTCAAAGAGGAAGAAAACTAAGAAAAGTAAAAAGAAAGGACCTGGAGGTAGGAGTTCCTACTGCAGTAGATTCTGCAGTAGATTTTCTTATTTCTTTAAGAAACATTGAAGTAGCTACTAAATGTGATTTTTTTTGGTGTGTGTAGTTGTGATTTTGTTTCACTTTGAGGGGAAAAAATCATCCTAGAAAGTATATTCTTAGAGAGGACTTGATAAAAAGTGGTTGACTGAAATCAGTGGGGGAGAGACTGATGTGAGATATGACTCAAGAATATTGCTCACTATAATGACTCTGTATTTACAAAATTCTGCATGTCAGTAAATACATTAGTAGGGCTCATTAGCAGAGCTAGCAGGGCTCATCGAGAGGGCTTTAAACTAGATTCGAGGTGGGTGGGAAGAATCATCGGGGAAGCAGGTTATGGGGTAGGTGATGGCCTGTCATGCCACTTGCAGCAGCCTAATTCCATAGCCTGTGTAGGCCACCCTAATCCTGAAGAGGCTAGGTGGGAAGAGACCTTCTGAAGGCCCACATAGTCAAGTTCCAGCTGCCTCAGCTAGAATGAGAGGCACATTGGGTGCCCAACTCAAGTGCCTCTATGTGAACGCACACAGCATGGGGACTAAATAAGAGGAACTGGAGATGTGTGTGTGCAGGGCCATGATCTCATTGCAATTACTGAGACATGGTGGAACAGCTCTCATGACTGGAACATGGCTTTTCAGGAAGGACAGGCCAGGAAGATGAGGTGGTGAAGTTGCTCTTTATGTGAGAGAGCAGCCGGAATGAATGGAGCTTAGCACAGGGGAAGATGAAGTGTGGACCAAGAGCCTGTGGGTGAGGGTTAAAGGAGAGGCCAACAGGGATGACAGAGTTGTGGGAGTTTGCTACAGGTCTCCTGACCAGGAAGAGAAAGTGGATGAGGTCTTCTACAGGCAGCTGCGAGAAGCCTCACAATCCCAGGCCCTAGTCCTTATGGGGGACTTCAACCACGCCTGATGTCTGCTGGGATAATCACACAGCCAGGAACAGGCAGTCCAGGAGGTTTCTGCAGAGCATTGCAGATCACGTCTTGATACAGGTGGTTGATGAGCCAACAAGGGGAGNAACGTCTTGATACAGGTGGTTGATGGGCCAACAAGGGGAGGGGCATTGCTAGACCTGGCACTAACAAACCAAGGTGGTCTAGTGGGAAATGTGAAGGTTGGGAGCAGTTTTGGCTGCAGCGACCACAAGATGTTGGAATTTACAGTCCTGTGAGGAGAAAGCTGGACAAGTAGGATTGCAACCCTGGACTTCAAGAGAGCTAGCTTTGATCTCTTCAGGGAGCTCCTTGGAGGAATCCCCTCAGCAAGGGTCCTTGAAGGAAAGAGGATCCAGGAGAGTTGGCTAATATTTGAACACCACTTTCTCCAAGCTCAGAATCAATGCATTCCAATAAGAAAGTCAAGCAAGCGGGGCAAGAGACTTGTGTGGATGGGCAAGGAGCTGTTGAGTAAACTTAATGAGAAAAAAGAGCAGGTACATAAGGTGGAAGATGGGCCAGACCACATGGGAAGGATATAGGAATATTGTCAAAGAATGCAGAGATGCAGTTAGGAAGGCCAAGGCCATTTGGAATTAGAGTTAGTGAGAGAGGTCAGGTACAACAGGAAGGGCTTCTATAAATGCATCAGCAGCAAGAGGAAGACTAGGGAAAATGTTAGTCCTCTGCTGAATGGGGAGGGTGCCCTGGTGCCAGAGGATGCAGAGAAGGCAGAGTTACTAAATGCTTTCTTTGCTTCGGTCTTTACTGCTAAGGCCAGTCCCCATGAACTACCGACTCTGGAGGCAAGAGAGAGAACCAGGAGAAAGGAGGACTTTCTGCTGGTCGAGGAGGATTGGGTTAGGGATTATTTAGGCAAACTGGATACCCATAAATCTATGGGCCCAAATGGGATGCACCCAAGAGTGCTGAGGGAACTCGTGGGGGGTTATTGCTCAGCTGCTCTCCATCATCTTTGGTGGTCATGGAGGGTAGGGGAGGTGCCTGGGAACTCAAAGAAAGCCAGCATCACTCCAGTCTTCAAAAAAAAAGGCAAGAGGGAGGACCTGGGAAACTGTAGNCATGGAGGGCAGGGGAGGTGCCTAGGAACTCAAAGCCAGCATCACTCCAGTCTTCAAAAAAAAGGCAAGAGGGAGGACCTGGGAAACTGTAGGCCGGTCAGCCTTACCTCCATCCTCGGAAAGGTGATGGAGCAGCTCATCCTAGAGACCATCTCTAGGTATGTCAAGGAAAAGAAGGTGATCAGGGGTAGTCAGCATAGATTCCCCAAGGGAAAGTTGTGTTTGACGAACCTGATAGCCTTCTGTGATGGGGTGACTGCCTGAATGGACGAGGGGAGAGCCGTGGATGTTGTCTACCTTCATTTCAGCAAGACTTTTGACACAGTCTCCCATAACGTCCTCATAGGAAAGCTCAGGAAGTGTAGACTGGATGAGTGGACAGTGAAGTAAGTGGATTGAGGACTGGCTGGATGGCATAGCCCCAAGGGTGGTCATGAATGGGGTCAAGTCTGTTTGGAGGCCTTTGGCCAGTGGTGTCCCACAAGGGTTAGTACTGGATCCGCAGAATAGAAGACCGAGAGGAGATTTGATCAACATGTTCAAGTACCTGAGGGGTGAGTGTAAGGAGGCCAGGGCCAGGCTCTTCTCCGTGGTGGCCAGTGACAGGACAGGGGGTAATGGGTGCAAGTTGAAACACAGAAAGTTTAATCTCCATATGAGGAAGAACATCTTTCCTGTGAGGATGACAGAGCCCTGAAACAGGCTGCCCAGAGAGGTTATGGAGTCTCCTTCTCTGGAGATCTTCCAAAGCCACCTGGATGTGACCTTGTGCCCCGTGCTCTAGGTATCACTGCTGAAGCAGGGGATTAGACTAGATGATCTCTAGAGGTCTCTTCCAACCTTAAGTATTCTGTGATTCTGTGATATTAAGTAGCTACAGTAATTAACAGAAATACAAAATACTTAAGTATTTAATTTTATTGTATAATACTTTTGGTTAATATATCTTCAATATTTATAGAAGTTAAATTTTACATATATATGTATAGTTTTTCTCATTTTTTCTCACCAGAGGGAGTTCTTACTCTCCGTGCAAAGCCACCACCTACAGATGAGTTTGTTGACTGCTTTCAAAAATTCAAGCATGGCTTCAATCTTGTTGTAAGTAACTGCTAACCTATATGGTTTTGAGGCATCCTACAGTAAATCTTTCTGGGATGGATGCATGATATTATGTATAAGAGGATATTTGTGTTCCCTGCTGCTACAGATTAATTTGTGTGTCAGTTTTGCTGCCTTAGTTTTCCTGTGTATTAAGCGCTCTCTGTCCCACTCATATGGAATGATCTATAATGATCTATAGTTCTCTTCTTCCTCCCCTTTATCAATTACTTAAGTGGTAAAGAGGAGGAAGGAGAAGAAAATAATGCCACTGAATTGCTTTGTAGTTATTTTTAAGTTGGGTTTCTTTGGGCATTCCTGATATTCCAGGTAGTGTGGATATCTTTGACTCCTCTGAGAGAACTTCAGAAGTTCATTGGGTCTTTGGGAATACAATTATCAAATTATGGGTTTTGCCTAACTTTCTTGGTGCCTTGTCTGTGTAAACTGGTTGGCCTATCGGTACCAACACAGAGGTGTTCACATCCTTTGAGGAACTGGGGGGCCACAGCAAGCATTGTCTTGGTCTCTGCTGCTCTTCTAAAAAGAAATAGATATGCAAATATCCTCTTAATAATGTGCATAGATTTGGGCATATAATCTCACTTGGTCCTTGGCCAATGCATAGGAAGGTGGTTGAGCTGACACTGGTCATCTTGGCCTTTCCCTTTTCTCTCTCTTTTTGAACCAAGATCTGGTGATCTCTGGCCTAGGGTAGCCTCCAGGTGGGGTTGCTCCTCAAAGGCTCTGCCCAATGCCAGTGACTAGGGGAGCATATTTCTCTCTTTCAGCATCTTTGTTCAATAAAATCCTTTTACTTGCAAAATCTGTGTTTAAAATCTAAAAAAATATTTCTTGGAAGTCTGTTGGGACCACAGGCATGCAAGCTGTCTTGCATGTTTGGCAGCCTCACTAGCTGTGGCCTTAAATTAGTCACATACAGCTGCACCCGTTAGGTCTTGGGTGCTTGTTGCTGTTCTTAATCAGTTCCTTTCTGACCTCTCTACAAGCAGGTAGACATCTTCAGTGCCTTTTCTGGTGCATACACACTGTCCCTTCCAGTTGCTGGGGCAGCAAGACCAACAACAGCCAACAACAAAAAGTGTTATCTCAGTAGTAGTACTTCCAATCTTAAAATGTCTTCAGTCTTGCTTGTTCCTGAATTCTGCCTTTAATTTAGTTTTTCACCTAAGACTAGCCTGTGCACCTGTGAGTCTCTATCTCTTGTGCAGTATGCAAGTGTATTGTTCTAAATGTTTACAGAGATCAAATAAATTTCAATACAGGAGGCAAACAGTAATAGGAGAGTTGACATTTATCCATCAAATATTGAGCTGAGGTGTGTGTTTTTTTCTTCTTTTTTCTATTTTTTCATCTGTTCATCTTCCCACCCCCACCCCTTGACTTTAAAAATGCTGTTATCATATGTTTTGTAGGCCTTAAAGAAAAGGTCTTTTGTTTTGGTGCTGAGAAGTATTTGGGACCTGTTTTCTAAAGTTCTTGATGAGGTGCACTAGGAGTGCTTTGCTTCAGCATCACTGCAAGAGACAAAAAATCCTGAAATTTTACCTCATGCTGCTTTATTTTATTTTATGTATATATAAAAATATATAATGTTTATTTAAGAAGAATTAAATAAAATGAAGAATCTAATTTATCTAGTTTAAAGATAAGAGATAACTAAAAGAATAAAATCCCTTCCAGTTGAATATAAACTGTTTAAAAACACCATACTGGAGACTCACGGAAAATATCTGCTATCTATCTAATAATAAAACTTTGGAAAGATCAAAAAGTTGGTATGACTGAAGTACAACGTACAGGTTGCTATTAAAAGTAATAACACATCCTTCCTATTTCTTCACTTGAAGACAGTCTGAATTGACTAACTCTGAAAGGAGTGTGGGAAACAGTCTGCAAAACGCAATGAACACGTTTGTAAAATGTATTCAGGTGTGCTTCATGCTTCTGGAGTCTGTTGGGCTAGTCATTGACTAAAGGGAAACCTCAGAGAAACTGTAGTAGAAAAAAAAAAGAGATTTTTTTGTGTTTATTTTCTTGGAAGAGCTTGGCAGTGGGCAGTATGTTTCCTGTAAAAATGGTGTCATCAAAGAATACCTGTTTAAAGTAGTGGGTAATTAGAGAATAACTAATTAAAATGACAAGAAACAGATCAACCGAATGCTTGGGAACTTCATCCATTTCTTCCAAAAACTTACAAATGATATCTCTGAAGTATGCGCCGAGGTGTGTGACTTCGCAAAACTGTCTTGATCCCAAAGGGAGCGAAATAGTTAAGGAAATGCTAATAATCTTTAAACATTTCTAGGGAGACCTAAGGGACTATGGACCAGTACCCCTGAAGTCTGTACCTAGGTAATTGGTCTATTAAAAGAAAATAAATCCCACAGGATAGAATTTCCACACAACCTGGGAAATCTGAGAAATGTAGAAATAGTCCATGATAACAAGCAGTAACAACAAGCATAACAAACAGAGGAAATTCAGTATTGATGGTTATAATGCAATGTACAGGTGGGAAAGTGGATCTAATGTTACATTTAAAACAGACTTCAAGCTGACTAGGAATAAAATGTTGGTGTTGTAATACAGAACATTGTTTGCTTTCCGTAGTTATGACCCAGACAAAAGTTAAGAAGCATTAGGAAAGACAAAATGAAGAAATAAAGAACATCACTGTGCCATTATGTATGCTGGTTTCATTTTTCTCCATGTGGGAGAAATTTTCCCCCATTTTTCTTCATATGGGAATATAGCGAAACTGAAGAAGATTTTGCTCCAAGGAATAGACTGTTCTTTAACTTTAAAAAGTCTACAAAAAGAGAGAATATAATAAAGCTGTAAATAATTGTGAGTAACACTGGTAAAAGTTAGTAGGGTATGATTGCTCAGTTTTCTTTAACCCAAGTACTAGAAAGTACTCATGAAACTGGAAGGTAACAATCTTTCAACTGTATCTCTTCCAAAGGAAATGCTTTCTTCTTAAAAAAAAAGGTTGTGGAAAATCTTGCTTTGCACAAGATGCAAAATTAATTGGATGAATTAATGGAGCAGAAGAATCCAATAATGGCTATTAATACAAAATACTACTTCTAGTTCAAGTAGCCCCTAAGCTACAGACTACTAGATCCTTACAGTAGTTTAGGGAAGATCACCATGTGCTTGCTCTCTGATCTTGCACTCTTTCTTTCATACTTGGATTTAGCTAATGTTGGAGACTAACCATTGGGCTTAGACGGACTTATGGTCTGACCTGGCATGGTCACTCTTGTGTTAAGCATTTGTTACAAAAACCTCCAATATGTTTTCCTGTTCCCTCAGGCCAAACTGAAGTTGCATATCCAGAATCCTAGTGCACCTGAATTGGTTCACTTTCTCTTTACACCACTACATATGGTAAGGTGTGATAACTCTTTTCAATATTTTCCTTCAGAACTTTTGTATCTATATGCTGCATAACCTTTTCAAGGATAACAAGATTGAAATGCTATGTGCCTAGATAGTAACTAAGGACAAGAGTGTGTATCAAAGGATACACACAGTACTTTTTAGAAAACAAATATATCCTTTTTTGCATGTGTTTACATCTTTTAAATATGTTTATTTAAATCATCCTTACCTTTGTCATGATCATTTCTAACTAGCAATCAAAAATGGAGTTAATCTCTTCATTTATATAATGCATTGGATGCATAGACATTTGTTTAGTTAATTGAAGTGTTTTATGACGAGTAGAGTTAGTTAAATAGCACTGTCAAAGGTCGGTCTAAATGTAAGATGATAGCTGGCTAGAACAGCAGTTCTGCAGGTTTTAGTTCAGCCTCCACATTAGGACACACTGCTAGCTTCTCAGAAGTTACCTTTACCCCCCCATTTTGCTAATGAATGTTTTGTGGTAACACTGTACGTACTCTATATTCAGATGAACTTTATGACTGATATGGATGTTCTTTTGTTTTAATACTGGAACTTAGGTGGTGCAGACAACAGGAGGTCCAGAGCTTGCTAGCACAGTACTCAGCCCCCTCCTCACAAAGGATACTATAGACTTCCTCAGATTTACTGTCACAAGCGAAGAAGGGCAGTTGTGGATGTCATTGGGTGACACGTGGACTAAAGCAAGGTGAGGAAAAGCATTTGCATGATTTAGAGATGATCTCAACTCAAGTTTATTAGTGTGATCTGATTGTCTGCTATCAGTAAACTTCATATAAGTTTGGTGGGCTCCTTGAAATTATTTGTTGAAGTTTTTGGAAAGGAACCCTTTGCTTCATTGGGATTTGAGAGAGGTCTGGTTTTAGGGGTTGCATGGAGGGGGAAATTTCAGACAGTAATCTCCTTCCTGTCCGTGGAACTGCCCTTTCCATGTTCTTTTCTGTTTTGGCAATCAACTATTTGGACTTGATTTAAAAAATATATTTTTAAGAAAGTGAAGCAGCGAGCTCTGAAAAATAACATACTGATTTTATTTTTCAACTGTTAATGCTTATTAAAAGCTTAAAATTTGCAGTCTTTTTACTGCTTCAAAAGCATTATAATAAGCTATAAGGAAAATGTTTATAACTTCTGAACAGTGGTTGTTAGCTGAATCATGTTAAACATGCTTTCCCTGCACATTACATCTAGTGGATTCACTATTATGCTTTGGTTTGGCTTAGCTAAAAACTAGCTGCTTTGTACATAATGGTTTTGAGTTGGCTATATAGTCTGAAATTACTTAGGTAAGTAGAACTTTTTTAATTAGAAGTGTGTCTTAACTCTGACATCTGTAGTGGATTAGGGTATGTGATAATGGTTAAGCATGCAATGACTTGGGTTGGTATGAGTCATGTATTTGAGTGTACTCATCCTTATTCTTAGAGTCCAGATCAGGAAATAAACATCTTTCAATTGGATTTCTAGAGAAAAAAATGGTAGTTGAGTGCTTTACTGGTAGAAGAGTCTGAACAACAACAACAAAAAAAATAGAATGTGAAAGGATGAAAATCCTGAGAGTAGGAAGAGCAAGGTACAGGGCCTCCTTCTTCTCAATCTCACTCTGCTGCATGAAATTTCTAAGATTCTCCTTTATTGGGCCATTTAGTTTGAAATTACAAAATGAGATGGAATCATCCATTGCAGCTCCTTGTGATTCCCATCATCTGCTTGCTCTCACCTGCCCAGAGCTCTTCGGGCTTCACTGCAGCTTGCAGTGGGGCTGACTATGGAGATTCACTTGCAGCCCTGAAACCCATGCAGGGTATAGGATCATTAAATGAAATAAGAGACTTTTCTTGTCTTGGGAGCTACCATCATCGTTCCCTTAGTACCTTCTGAAAAGAAAACAGCTTAGTCCCAAAAGAATATCTCCAGTTAGGGGAGGAAGAAAAAAAGTAGTTGCCATGTAAGTGGATGAGCTGTGGACACTGGAAATGGTCTGTTTGGCCTGCGGTATACTGCGGTGCAATTTAGCAAGAAGTGAGCAGTAATGCTCAAGGGATCTAGCACTTGCTAATGGGCTAATAAATGCTGACCCCTTCTGTAACTCCTTTAAAGGACAGCACTTGCTACTTGATTCGTTTTCAACAGTGTCAATAATGAGAACATTAAAAGACTGTAATGTATGTTCTCCCTTCTGCTACTACTGTGAAGAGACAGTAATTTATGCTGCAGGACAGCATGTTATGTATATTGCAAAGGCAGGGCATGAAAGCATTAATTTAGGTGTTGTGTAGAAAAACAAGAGAATGCTAAAGGAGCTCTAAGAAGTCATACAGATTAAAAAAGTAGGCTGCAAAACAGCAAATGTGCTGATAATTCTTGTTTTGTAGAGTGTAAAGGAAATTTATCCTCTAATTTATTTTATTTTTTTTTTATGTAGGTAGGTATTTCTGCCTCTCTCTCAGCAATCACGGCTCTGTGGCTACATTCAAGTATTTTAAAGCAGTGTTTCTTTGAAGTCTTTTGTCTGTGCTCTAACATAATGACAGAATTGCAGTACTTCTTCCCATCTAACAATGAAAATAAATACCAGATTTGTTTGTAATTGATTCTTCTGTTATTCATCCTTTACTATGAGACGGAATTTTGTTGTGTCTTAACTCTAGCTAGTTCTTAGGGCAGGACCAGTTTTTCTGCTAAGCACAGCAAAGAGCATAGCTGTGGTCAATGAATAATTCTTTCTGCCAATTTTCTGTATTTTAGCATAATTATTTCTGTGCTGTGATTCCAGTCTTCTCTCTATTCCTAAAAATTATGAAGCATTTCAATTCTAAGGAAAATTATTAAAAATACTTGTATGCTCCCTTGACACAGATCCCTAATTTACTTTTCATGCAGAGCGGACTGGCCCAAAGACCAGTTTATTCCACCCTACGTCCCTCGTTTCCGAAATGGTTGGGAACCTCCTTTGCTGAACTTCATAGGAGCTCCAAAGGAACAAGAACTAAATCATTTGGCTGAGTCTGTGGCAAATGTTGCAGAGCAGCAGAGGAAACAAGAAATGAGAAGATTGTCAGCCGAGGTAGGTTAAGCACTGTAGTGTTTCTTTAATTAGCTGTTTGCTAAATTAGTTAATTAGTTAAATGAAATTCCTTCCTCAGGAGGTTTTCCTACCTCTGTTGGAAGAAGAATCCAGGCTTCTAAGATTCAGTTTGATTCCTTTCTCATGCTTTCAGATCCATTTGGTTTTGACTGCATATACTGTATGCTTCTTTCTTTACATTTTAAGCAGTTTTACATTTAAGCATTTTAAGATACATACATTTACTGCACATGCACAAACACATTAAAAATTAAAATCAAAGGAAGGATTTTAGAAGGGTCGCTTGTTTGCTATTTGTACTTCAGAAAGATATTCCTTAAGTTGCCATTTTTGGGCTTTGAGCAGGGTTCAGCTTTCTTATGTGAGCTACTGCAGCGAACATTTCTCTGTGCAGGAGGGACTGTTCTTTGCCCTTTGGCAGCACATAACCCTGGACAGACGCCTGCCATTTCATAGGTGTGTTAGGAGTCTGTCGATATGCAGGGATGTGATCCAGAGATGGCCAAAGCTAGGGAGGAAAAGCCATTTCTATCTCATGAAACTTTCATTATTAAAAAAGATGAAAAATCAGAACATTTTTGTGGTTAGGGTATTTGTCTCAAATATAGTAGACCAGTGTTCAGTCATAGGCAGGTTGACCTGAATTCATAATATATTGTATAACTGGCTTCTGTGGGCTGACTTTCCCCTGCAGAGCAGTCCTTTGCAAAGGAGATAAAGCTTTCTCCGAAAGATTTATCAAAACTTCCCATGGAAAACTTGCCATAATAAAACTCTGTTTTGAGGAAAATCTTCATTTGCTTAAAAAGCCATCCTACTTGGATATATGTGGGTAAAATTTCTCCCAAGCAATTGGGGCTATCATGGTTCGCATTTGATTACTACAAATACCTTGGCCTCCTGTGTGAGATCTCCCCACAGCAACAATTCTGGGGCAAGAAACGCTGAACTGCTTTATAGCTGCAGAAAGCTATAGGTGCTCAGCTGGAAAGAGCAATGTGAATGTAAAATGCTATTTGTCTGCAGCAATCTGATTGTCCTATAGCAAGGAATGCCAGCGTGGCTGCCTTAAATGTTCATTCACGTATCCCAGGTGGGATAACACCATGCATGCTGCTGCCGTGGTCACTTCTCAGCCCTTACTACTGCCAGTGATTGATCTGGCACCTCGCAAAATACCTCAGATATCTGGTTCCCATGATTTTTTTTTCTCTGCCATTCCCAGTCTGAATGATGTAGTCACATACGTGGTTTGCACCGCAGGGGGCTCAGGGTGCAGTCACCATCATTCACCTCCATGATGGTGACTTCAGGTGGCAGCAAAACAATGGAGAAACAGTTACTGCAATCCAGTGAGGCTGAGGCAGTGCAAGTAGTTTCTGTGTGAAATAAAACAAATTTCTGCTCCCCGGGTATCTTTCTGCTGTAATGTATAAACTAGCTGACACTTGAGATTTTCCTCAAAGAGATTTTCCTAATGTATTTTTAAATAATATTCTGCATATATGGGTTTCTTTGTTCTTTTCACTTCACAAAGCCTCAGCACCACAAATAAATGCCTCTAGGCAGTAGGTCTCTGATACATAAATGTAGTGGGTGACTCTTACGTAGCCACACAGCAAGAACAATCAGAGAGATATGAGAATTTCCAGCGAAACTCAGTTGTTCTAACTTGTGCAACAGGATGATGGTATGAGGAAAAATAGTTGTAGAAGGAGCAACTTCTGTAGAATAATCTTCAGAAATTAAGTGGAGATTAATTTATTTGGGGCAGTGAATTTTAAAGTAGTACTTATTACAAGCAGCATATTATTGCTGGATTTAAGGCTCGGCATTTGTGAAGAGCTGCTATTTAGAAAGAATTTAGAATCTTGCAAAGGGTCAAATATGCTTATTTAGCTCATATAGGTACTTGTAATAAACAGATTATTTTATTTAATTAAAATCCTTTATTACACTTAAGTATCACTTTCCTTCTTGCATTTATAGTTGTGTTCAATTAATTGGAGGGTGACAGAAATAAGCCACAACTTATTGCAGGGGCTTTATTTCTTACCAAGACTTAGTGTTAGCTTGCTAGAGTTTTCTGCCTTAAAGTGTGCATTTAGAATAAAAGCTCAAAGCAGTTTCTGGATGTAGTTTATTTTAAAGCCATTCAATCATTGTTGTTTGCAAGTTCTGTTGCCATCAGGACATCTAAAACATGACATGGACCTTGCCCTGGAGAACTGTTTTTTCTAAAGAACATCTCCTGCAATATTAATGCAGAGGGATGACTTAGGGAAGAAATTCTTTTATTCCTCTTCTTTTGATCTCTCTGTTTGTGTTGGAAATGCAGAAGTTATTAACTTTTCATGGCAGATCCATGAGCACCTGAGAACAGGGGCATGCAGATGCTGCCTGGGCCCTTGGGGCTCCTGCATTAGGTGCAATAAGCCAAGTGCTGTTGGTGCGCAGGTGACACTAATCCACTTTGTGGCTTTGTGTGTGTTTTTTTTGTCTTGCAGCCTCCTGGCGTTCCCGACTACCCTCCATCCGACGGGTATGCATTCAGTAACACCGCTTACAAAAGAGGGCCTCTCCCGGACCAAGGGGCCGCTGTCGCTGCCTTTAAGCAAACTGTTAGCCGGCACGTAGATAGGTAACACGGAGTCGACGTCGTACGTGGTGCTGTGGATAACTGTCCCGACTTAGTGCTGCTGGGGTGGAGGTGTCTGTAACCGCCTCTGGTTGTCGTAAGGAAGTGATTCTGGTTTGCAGTGGGTGTTTTGCTTTTGCCTCTCTAAGGCACATCTTTAAGACTCTTCCAGTATATTTTCTATGGTGTTACCATCTTTGTGCCCTGTAAATTGATGTTTTGGTTAAAAATGATGTGGTGGAATTTAAGTCTGTCAACCGGAATCAGAACACTGGATCCTCTTGTTTGCATTTTAAATTTTGTTTTTGCTCTTTTTCGTATCTTTTGATAGCTATGCTTTGCTCTTTATGAAACTACAAATAATTTCAAATATACTCTGAGATTCATCTGTCATTGTTTTGGATGGTTATTTGATTTGTGTAGCTCCTCACTTTCTGCTCCTTGGTGTTCTGCTATTTTTGTTTTCTGGACTGGTGCAGAAGCAGCCACTTTCAGAATCTAATCATTTCTTCTGCTCTTTTCCCAGTGTGTAGTTACACAAAATGCTCTGAAATGTTTGCGTAGCAACCAGAGTCTTTTTGCACATCCTTTTTCATCCCCTCTGTGTTAGCCCAAATCCAAATAGTTTAAGAAGATCAAATGTACTGATCCTTGCAATCTCAGCCTTGGGTGTATGGAGAATTTATCTCAGGGCAAGCTGTGGGAGTAAATCAATAAGGCAAGGCTGGCATTCCTCCCCCATGCCTGACAGTATTCCTTATGACCTGTACTTTTAGTGTCATGGAATATGCTTAAGTTAAGCTTTGAGGGTAAGATTGTTGGCTTAACAAAACAAAAACAAACAAAAGTATTGCCTTAACTGTTTTGATGAAAACTATTGTATATCTAGGTTTGAGACATGTGCCAAAAGATTCTTATGCTAATCTGCCTGCAAACAAGTTCCCCCATGCTGTGCAAGATGAAGATTTGATTCTTTTTCTGTGGTTTGATTTTTATTCTTAACAACAGCAGTAGTGGTCATCTGTGATGTTTTTCTCAAACTTTCTTACTTCTTGGGCTCTTCTCTCAGGGCCACTCAGCTTGCAATCTGGATGATCTATACTAAATTTCCTTTCTCTTTTATCTGTAACGTGATAAGGCCTGTTTTGTCCTTGCAGAATAAGAGTATTCCTTCTTAGTGCCTTTGCCCCCATTTCAGGTTTCAAGAGTGGGACTCACCCCAATGAGCTGTAGATGGTGTCAGCATATCTGGCAGCATCTGAATTAGTCATTCAAGCCCCCTTTGTAGTGGGTAAAGAGAATGGGTGCTTCTAAGAAGCAGTTCATGTAAGGTGAAGTTGCTCCTTTGAAAGACGTGAAACCAGAGGTACTGATTTCTCACCATCGGCTGCAGGAGAGAGTCGAGATGGCTAGTGCTGATGCAAACATCTGCAGCCCGTAGTTATCTGCCAGCCTGTCCAGTGCCACACAAACATTCTTGTTTGCTAACTGGCTCTTGAGACATGCAATATGAGCCTGGTAGGAGCTCGTTATGGGGGAAAGCTATAAATATGTGTTACCATAAGTAACTTCAATTTAAAGATAAGTGTTAAAGTAGCTGTGAAGAAACAAGTGGTAGGGTAGAAGTGACAAGTAAAAGCTGACCATTTCAACAGCTTTTTGACATTTATTTAATCACAGAGAACTTCATGTTCAAACATGTCAGGACCTAGAGTAAGACATGTTCCTTGGACAGCTTTAACTATCAGAATCTTAAATTTCCAATGCATTATTCGAGTCAACGTGGGGCTACTGTGCTCAAGGCTCTGTCTGATGCCATCCAATATAGTCTGAATGCAATTGTTCAGCAAGTTGTGTGTGTCAAAATAGCATGCTGTGTGATTTATTTTTTTGTGCTGTCATTTGTGGAAGAAGACCCTTAAAGGCTTTATAATCCACAAGGTTCCCACATGACATGCACAGGAGAGCAAGGAGCTGCAATTACAGTATATCCAGTGGGTTATAGGAAACACACTGGAGGATGGATGGAGGAAAGCATTGAGAATATTTCAGCCCCAAGAATACTGTTTGACTCATTAAGCTAGACTTGAAGAGTTATGGTGCCTTCAAAATTTGTAGTCACTGGCCTGTCTGTGTTCTAGGGATGTTTCCATTGATTGCCATAGAGTTGGGTAAAATGTAGAGTGCAAGCATTTTTTTGTAAATTCTGCCTGAGTTAAGAGTTCTTGGAGCGATCAGGATGATTAGCTGCAGGTTTCCCAGCACCGAGTTCAGGAAGACAGCTTAACATTAAAAGTTAGCTTCAGAAGTACTTTAGTCATAACCCTAAAATGGTGAGAAAGCACTTCAAATTTGGATAAATTTTGAGTGGGCGCCTGAAAAGTTGGCATTACTCACCTTCTTTCAAGTCTTTCAACTTCATAACAGCTATTCTGCAGGCAGTGGTTCTACTCATATTTTCTTCCTTTAAATGCTTTTAGTGTTCTGTCCTTCTTTCAAAACAATGCATTTTCGATCTGAATATGACAGTTTCTTTGTTCTGCTCTCTCAAGTCAAGTGAGACAGTTCTCCACAGCCACGCAATAGCTAGGTAACCACTGGAAAGCCCGGGTGTGCCGGGGAGCCACGGTCACCCTGTGAACGTCAGCGGTCGGATGCATTTATACCCCTGTACTGTGATACCGTATGCAGCTTTTCATGCCGTTGCCTGTTGTAATCTTTTCAATATTTTTTTTAAACTTTACTGTATGTACAGATTGCGTTGTCACTTGCAATAGGTGAATAATGGTCCTCTTGCTTTTAGATGTTTTTTGAGGGGGGAGGGACATTTCTGACCTTGAAGTAATAATACATCAAAGAAAATAATAGCTTTTCACCCAGTGTGGGTTTGAACAAATCTGAACAGATCTTTCCTCAAAGAAACAGAGAGCTACTAAGGTGTACTGCGGTATACTTCATTCTACAGTGAACCCTGTTCATAAATATCTAGAAGTCATCTTTCATTTTTAGCTAGTATAACATCTCAGGTTTTTCAGTATTTATAGTATCTTGTAGTCAACTAGAAGAATTGACCTATATCAGGCTTTTTTTTTTTTCAATTAGCAGTGTAATCCCATTAGAATCAATACCAAAAATTATTAATTTATATGTGATCGGAAATTTATGACAAAGCTAGAAATATAATTTAATAGAAACAAAAAGATTATACAAGATGGTTTTTACAAAAAAGGCAATCTCAGTGTATTCATTTGCTTTTAAGGCAACCTAAAGTAGTCTCATGTAAGAAAACACACTAAATCTAGTATATGTATTTATCTTTATGCAATGGCATCTGCTAATCCAAGTTATCATACATATTGCAAGCTGTGACTCAGTAGAAATCCCCCAGTTTGAGTTGCAGGTAACTCAAATGCTTTTATATATATATTTTTTTTCTTTGAAACTTTATCAGTGTATTTTGAATAGGTCAGTGTTATAGCAGTGTGATGTTAGGTTTCTTTTTGTTTTTGTTTTTTTGTTTAAGTGTTTTGCAGATTGTTAAAGAGAATGTTTTGTTTTTATTTGCTTGAATGCCTCACTGAAAAATACTGGTCTTTGTTTTACAGAAACTATGAAGCACACAATAAAGCACAGCCCAAGAAATATGCCAAATGCAAGTATGAGTTTATGGCAAGAAACAACAGCGAGCTTTCTGTCTTGAAAGATGAGATTGTGGAGGTAATTTTCTTGCAAAGGGAAGACAATTTCTAGTGCCTCTGAAGGCACTATCTTTCCTGTGGTCAGTGTGGCCACCTCGATTAATGCCTTCAATATTTAGTCAGTTTTATGTCCATTAATATGGAAAAATCAACTAATTATCCTGCCTATACTGTAACACTAAAGAGACTTTGTGCTGTCTTACAACTTGTTGGTGTAGTTCACATCATAAATATATTCGTGTGTTCTCCTGTCCTCTCCCGTGTTGCTTTTCAAAGCATCCTTTGACAGTATTTCAGTAACTAGCTCTGTGTGCCATCTGTGTTCGCACAGGGCATAATGAAAGGCTGTCCATTCCGGGAAGGGCTGGTAATTTGAGAACTGGAGAAGTGTAGAAGGGAGGGAGCAGTAAGCAGAAAATGTTTGATGTAAGATCACACTGCAGGTAGTCAGAAATCAGTTTTCTGCTAGCCAACCTGTACCAGCCCCTCCTTTACTCAGAAATGCTCAGTCTCCAAATCTGTGCCTTCCTAGAATGATGCATTTTTCCATGCTTGGACTTACATTTTCTGATTGTTGGCAATAGATGGATTGTCGAGATGCCATTCATTATCTTTGGATGCGCTTTTCCACTGCTGTCCTTCACATGTGAGCTGACCTGAGTTCACTAAATGAGTTCATTAAATACTTTTCTTTCAAGTCCTTTCTTCAGATCTGTGTTTTAAAAAGTGCAGTACTACAATGTACAATTAATTATGGTGATAATCAAGGATAATCAGTGTTTCCTTAGCGGCATCTATGTAAGATCTGTCAGAAAAGATGAAAACTGGTAAAATTGCAGTTTTGTTTTTGTATTATGTAAAGCATAAGTGCTGACAGGAGAAAAGGAGGAAAAAAATACTTAATTAACTTGCCTAATTATTTCAGATTCTAGATGACAGGAAGCAGTGGTGGAAGGTTCAGAATAAAAGTGGCAGTGCAGGCTTTGTGCCAAACAACATTTTGGACCCACTGAGAAGTCAAGAAGGTAGTCCAGGATGGCCAGAACCTGCATATACCCGCACCATCCAGGTAAGCCCACTCCTTAGGAGCAGTACTTTCTTCTGAAGTGGACATGCATGTGTTTTGAAGGACAGATATCAATAGCAAAACTTAGTCCTGCATGTTGCACTGATATAGCAGAAGACTTTTTAATTTTTTTTTTAAAGGCTGAAGTTGATTTCTGTATTGCGTAGAGTCTAACATGAGAACAAAGTTGACAGAAATATAGTGAAGTCTTTTCCTTTAACTGTTTCTTTTTTTTTTTTCTGCTTGTTTAATGAGAGGTGGTAATTTCCATCCTAATGGAAGTTTATGCATTTATTTTAATTGCAAATATCCTTTGTGGATTGATAGCTGTTGATGCCAAAGAAGGAGTTTGAATTATTTAAGGTAGGGTCATCTTTGTTTTCTTGAGGAGAGTGAACATTAACTTTTCTGCCTTTGTGTGTGTCTCTGTCTTAGTCTTGAATTTATTTAATTACTGTAATTTTGGAGTTGTAAGAAAATAAGTGCCTGAATTCACAAAGCAGGTATTTTTCAATTGCCGTCTGTGTACATCTGAGGCATCTAGGTTCCTGGCCTAATTTTCGTGTTGTGGTATAGAATTAAGTATTTTTTGTTATTTCTTGTATACATAGATTTATAGGATAAAATAATAAAAGCAAGCAAACAAGAAAGAATAGACAGGAAAAAAATAATCTTCCCCCAGTGTGGCTATCAACCTGAATAAGGATTTGCGTGATACAGTTGTACTGTGCATTCTTGCACTAGGTTTGGATGGGTTGCAGGCTTGTAAACAAGCAAGGCAAATGTGCTTGGAGTAAGCAGAAGCTCCAGGCCTGCCTCTGAATCACACTTCAGGCCAAAGGCAAGCCAAACTTGTGTTGAAACTTGAAATTTAATTTAATTTAACTTAATATTCGTTCCTTATGTCTAAGCACTCCAGCTGATGCCTGAGAAGCTAGAAATACCATGATGCTAACTTTCTCTATTGCAGAATGGTCTAAAAGTCACAGTTGAAAGTGTCACTGTGACAGATGCTGTATGCATTGCTAACATGGAAGATAAGACCTTTCCAGTCTTTCCAGAAATATGCAGTCTTCCACATGTCTTAGGGTATTTCTGGCCCTCTACTCCTCTTGAGCTTGATGGTCTTTGAAGCAGTCTGTTTCTGAGTTTATTTTTCCTATCCCTAAATGTTTGCCAAACACCTTTTGCAATCTTTTGAAATTGATTGGTTTTTATGTGTGTGTGAAATGAAGCATGTGCCTAGAGTGCTTTTCAAACCCTCAGTTAAAGATATGATTTCTTTTTTTCTTTAAGTGCATGTAACTGTGTGTATTAGACATTTGCTAAGAAATATTGAGCAGACTGAGTGTAGTTTTGAGTAGAGATTTTTTTCTGTAACACACTGCAGGTTTTGAAGTCTTTCATATGAAATATTTACATGCCATGAGAAATAAGAAAATCCCTGTTTTCACAAAACGTTCTCCACAGAGCTATAAATTGGGGCAGAGAGTGGTATTTAAGATGATCTGGTTCTTTCCCCTCTGTCAGGTTCTTCCCTACAGTCCACTGTTTATTTTCTTTGTACTTTTAACTTATTTATATATGAGCTTGAAAACTATGAAACTATTTAAGAAAATAATGAGTTATGCAAGATAAAGGGAGTCTTTATCAAGGCATGTGTCAGTAAAGTTGATCTTATCTATATGCTGACCTACTGTAAATTTGGGACTCCTGAGTGTGCTCATCAGTCTCTTCTGAGATAGATACATGGTTCGTTTGGGCCTCATTTGCCTAACAGTCTTTATTTTGATCACAGTGAGGTATGAGACACTGCTCAAAGTCAAACAGAAAACTTGTGGATAGGGCAGGAAAGAGAAGCTCATTCCCATCAGTGTCTGCGGGGAAACACAGAGCGGGTGTGGGTTCCCCACGTGCAGTGATGCACAGGTTTCTGCTAGTCTCTTCAGCTGGCTTTTGTTGTAGCTGTGAAGCATTTGAGGCCTTTTAAAGTGGTGTGCTAACTGTGGTGAGCACCTTGGTCCTATTTATGCCGAGGATTTGTATTTGTGTACAAGGTTAGTGTATTTGTTTACAGACTATTGGTCTTCAAAGCATAGGTGACAAAAATATGTTTTCAGGTTATGGAAGGCTAAGGATTGCACTGAAACATTATTTTTGCATTCTGCAGACTGAAAACCTTTCTTAGAAGTGGATGTCAAGTTATCACAGTTATTCTCAGAAGAACAAAGTTCATTTAGGCTGTGCTCTGTGCCTCCTGCTAGTGGCCTCTGAATTGGCAGACTCGATTAAATTTTGATTTTTCACTCAATCTAATTTAGAATTCAGGTCCAAATAGTTACTTCAAAGTACTGAGTAATTTGTTATGATATACTTGCAGAAATATTACATCCTCAAGGTGCCCCTGCTTGAGCAGGAGGGGTGGATTAGATGATCTTTAGAGATCCCTTCAAATGCTCTGTGATTCTGTGATTACAAACAATATGATAGCTATTTCATCATTTTTGTGTGTCCAAGACTGTAACATGACCTTTATCGTGGTCAGGAAAGACTCTTGAATGAGTTCCTGTAAAACAATATTCTCAACCATTTAGTACTTCTCTACATTTAGTAGAGCATTTTGATGCTTGTTTATATCTTCAGCTGAAGTTAATCACTGGTTATCAGTGTTTCCTGTGGTCGTGGGCATTTTGGTCTGCCTTTCTTCATGAAACAATGGTAGAACTTCACCACCCATTGTATATGAATGTAAAAGTTTCCCAATCACTTTAATGTCCTGGTAAACCTAGAGACCAAGCAATAAATGATTTTTTTCCTTACTGGGCATTTTATTAACATTTTCTACTATTTTAAAAGGAAAAGTGAAAAATATAATTAGGCTAGTGGCACGTATCTTTGTGGGAGTGGCCATTTGTCTCGTGACAACCTTTGTAAATGAAGCAAGTGTTTTGTACATGCTATGTATGAAATACTGAGGCACAGAGCATGAAGCCTTATTAAAAAATAAATAAAATAAACAACAAAAAGCCACATGTCTGTCCCCAGCGTTGTGGCAGTACATCTAAGGGCATGGTGCAGTCTCAGGTAGAAAGCCAGGCTGTGCTGCCCTTGGTGTCATGGTGAGCATGATCCATGTCAATGACCGAGTTCTCTCTTAAGATCCAAGACTCGTGCTCCCCACAGTGACTGTGGGGATTTGGCACAACATTGCTCAGTGCTGACCAGCTGGCCGTCAGCAAAAGCTTAACTGTGGAGGTTTGTGTGGAAATCACCAGTATTCAGTCATAGGCCTATCTTAACCTAATAGCTTAAGCTTTTTTTTTTTTATCTTTTTTTCCTTCATTATTTCATTTTAAATTCTTACTACTTCCAAAGTTGTTGCAATAGAACACCTTTTCTATAAAGTCTTTTGTTGTTACAATATTTGAGCACCAAGAAAAAATTCTCCACCTCATTTTGGGCAAGTATCCTTTGCCTTCCTTGGCAATCTACCATAACAGCCTCTCTGTCAAGTCTCTTTATTTAGCAATTCTCCTAGAATATCTCTCTGTGGGTAGTGGTTTCCCCTCAAGCAGAACATTTGTGCCCAAACTTGGTTCTTAGTGTCATAGTTATCTTTTGCCAACTGGTCTCTTTCCTGCTGATTACAAAGTGATCAGACATAGTTGCCAGGTGCTCAGATTGTAGTGGCCAAAGAGCTATCAGAATTCTTGACCGTGAGCCAGTATCTGTTTTACCTCCTTTCGCAGTAAATGCTTTTTAAAGATACCATCAAACTGGAACTTTCTGATGTAAAAAATAATGATTTTTCTGTCCAATTGAACATTGATCCAGTCCCAGATTGTGGGATGGCACTATACAGAAGGGTCATTGAATATCTGTAAAAAGGAATTGATTAATAGGACTTAAATGTTCCCAGTTCACCCACTAAAAATATTTTGTAATAAATGGGGACTCATACCATCTAATACCAATTTGAATAATTAAATTCTGTTAAATTTTCTTGTGCATCTTGCTTTCTAGCCTGCTGTTGTGGTATCAGTGTTTTCATTTCAGAAGTAATTGGCTGCCTGTGGGGTAGAAAGACTCATATATGTCAAAAGGGTTAGATCTGATGACACTAATCATTATCACACACAAACTTCTTTTTGCCTGCTTATGTGGGGTTGGGATTCATAAATCAGATTAAAAGATATATTTTTATACCCTACAAAATGAAAGTTAGGTGTCTTGCAATGGAATATTAACAACCAGCTGGCTGGCTGCAGGTAATAGCCAAGCCTATCAAAGGAGACCTCCCTTGACATTTTCTCTCCCAATCATTGTCCCTTTGGTCATAGACAAACAATTGGTTCACATCATTGTCTTTTGAAGACTAGTCAAAGTGGGGAGGCACCTGTCCCAAGTGGGAGAGCCTGGCATGAGTCTCAAGAGCACACCCAAAGCACAATGCTGTTGACAAAACCAAGGCTGAGTGCTCTGCCACCCTCCTGGTGAAGATCTGTCACAGTGCAGGCAAGGATGTGACAATAACACGTTCAGAAAGAGAATAAATAGGAAGCTCTGTGTTTTTATTAACTTAATGAGAGCATTTCCTAGCAATTATGCTAATGATGGTTAGTATCGGATGACTCTTTAATATTAAGTCTGTGTTTTCCGTAGTTTGAAAGCATATATACCTTGTTTGTAGTATGTATTTTCAAATATATTGTTCGCAATTTTTCTCCAATGATCAAGACTTAAAGTTGATATTCAACATATTCAACACTTTTGTTGAGACTGATGATCTGACTGAAGAATAGCTCAAATCATACAATATCTTGATTTTTGGCAAGATGTTTAAAAAGATAATCAAAACCTGCATTTATTGTGTGGAATAGAAAGATGTTTCTGGTTAAAAAAAGTAATGCTAGAAAGCTTCTCTGATACACACTTATTAAAAATCTGGGTATATCAACATTGTTCCAAATAATTTGATGTATTTGTTCCAATTTCCATGATTTACAATTTGGAATATTCATCATTCTGATAGGAGTCAGCAAAATACTGGGTACATATCTGTCAGCAGTAAAGAATGTTTACATCATTTTGTAAATCCGCCTACATTCTTTAGCTTAAGTGCCTTTTCTTTTAAAAAAAAAAGAAAAAGTGATTGTTAATATTGTACGGTTGCAAGTGTTTCTCACATTAATCTTATGATTTATATCCTTTCTATTTTTTTTTAAATTGTGTTTTCTTTTTATACCTATTTCTAAGTTTTGAGTCTGTTTGGATAGATGCATTGAAAAGAGCTCATTGCTTATATGATTCCACATATTTATGTTACGGTAACCAGTGTTAACAGTAACTGAAAAGAAGAAAATGGAAATAACTCATCGTGTTAGTTGTTTTGAGAGTAAGAAGAGGTGATTATTAGCGCTGATATTCTTTTGTTTTTAAATTTCTAATGTGTATAAACTTTCAGGAGTGATACGTGAGGCAGTTATTTTTAATTCTTTAACAATACTGTTTGTTGTGTCCACTCCGTTTTCCTCACAGCAATTGTTGGGAGAGCTTTCAGAGGTAATAAAATTGCTCTTCTGATATTGAATATCAAATATGAGTCTTTGGGGCTATGCAGTTACAAATGCTGAAGTGCATGTTTGCTTTGTTTGTAGAAATTAGTAGAAGCATCTAGAAGGTCTAGATATTCTCAAAAGATCTAGAATTATAAAGGGAGGGGGGGAAAGGCAAAAATGTTAAATTGATACTAATGGACTTTTGTGCAAAAAATACAAAATCTGAAGCATATTTCAATTTGGCTGTAAATGTAGAATCGGACTGAGGCTTCCTTTTTTATTTTCACTGCAACTGAGAGGAGATGGTTCTGATGAGGCTTGTGGTTGCAGTACAACAGCAGCAACTGCTTTAGTAGCATCAATTTGGAGCAATATGTAGTGTTTAGCTGTCTCTTTCTGAATTGTGATTGCAGTGATATGCAGTGGATGCCTTGCTTTGTAATGGATCGTTTCTGCCATAAAAAGAGCAAGTCCTTTTTTCTTTTTGCATGTTGTTCAAGAAGGGGTCAGTGGCAGAGGCATACATAACAGTGCATTGTGGGAATAATGCTCCAGAATTTTTGAATTTGTGAATAAGAAAATGTTATTTCTGAATATCAGGATGACATTTGAATTCCTGTGAAGGATTTGAATTCAGTAACCTTATTTTGGTTATACTGTACTACACTTATACATTATAAATTATGGTGTAATTATTATATGCTTCCTGTGGCACTCAGATTTCTACCAAAGGACAGATTTCTTTAATATTCATTATTCTGTCTGTTCTTTTTTATATTCTGCACATCACTTTTTTTGTCATTTGACGTTTTTAAAAGCAATTATTGTCATCATAGAAGTAGTAAATCCAATGACTTTAAGCCTCTACAATGTACTGCAGAAGCCAAACAAAATCTAATTGAGACTAATATGTTTAAACAACACTAGGAACAAAAAAGAAGAAATAGATTTAATGAGAAGACTATTATAGGGCTACAATATATCCTTAAATAGCTGATCACTACAATTTAAATTAAGAAGAAAACATAGAAAAAATGTTTATCATAAACTTGATTGGTTGGCTATAGAAGCCGATGAGAAACATTTTTCAGTGGTGTAACTCAGTGCAGCTTGGCTGTCATGGTCCCAATTTATATTAACCATGAAAAGCCTTGCATTCCTCTTTCTCCTACCAGTTAGCAGTTTAGAGATTTCTGTGTAAGGGCTCTGGCTGAGGTTTAATGAAAGCTGGATTGTTGTCAGGACAGTGATGTGCTGCTCAAACTCAGCATATGGCTCCTACAAATATTTTTCTACTTAATCTGTCATAAACCCTGTACCGCTAAGGAAATAGGGAAGGGTATTTCAGGAAGTAGGAATGAGTCTGGGGAATGTGCTCATCTATTTTCTTACCCAAAGTAAGCAGACTTCTCATAACGCAGAAACGAGGTATTGCTCCTGAGCAAACAAACCTGAATATTAAACTTTTGAGCTATGTTGGTCAAAAACTGCAGGGAGGGAGCACTGTTGAAATAGTGAGATGTATACTTCAAACCATTTGAAAGAGAAGGGTGGTATAGATAGCTTATGAACTTTTGGGCTTGTCCATCACTGGGATCCCTTTGGGGAAGGGCTTTTGCTGTAACTGGCGCTATTCTAAAGGCAAATACAGGGAGAAGAAAGCATTCCTCAAAATTACTCTTGAGACACCTGGTATGTGACTTCTGCCACAGTTAGTTAGCAAGATAATTTTCACAGTTACAGAATTGTATAAATTCAAAAGACGTTTCATAAAGAGGAGGGGGAAAGTATTCCAAGTATCGTGGACTTTTGTGATTTTTTTTTTTTTTTTAATTGGATAAATTAAAGCTGTGGCTTGTAATGATCACACAATGGTTGAAATGTCACAACTGAATTGGTAGGAGGAGCAGGAACTTCTTACACAATGTCTGCAGCTCAAGGAATAATGAGTAACCCCAATTTCGTTAATCCTCACAAGTTAAAGCATTAGTCAGGCTTAGGTGTGGCTGGATATGTTTGGTTTTCACTATTTTTTATTTAATATCTCTAAAACATATGTTTTTATACTGATAAACTCAACAATTCAAAAATTCTGGAAGCTGTTCAAAAGGGCCAGCAAACAGAAGTTTTGAACTTAGTGCTTTCACTTATAGAAATCATTGTCCAGAAGAAAGAAAGGAACTGCAGGTAAGGTGATTCTGGTGAATTCTGAGAAGCCAGGCTTTGGCAAATTTTAAAACTCATATCTAGCAAGAAAGGTGTCTTTCTGGAATAAACGAGGTGAGTTGGTGCTAAGCATCCGAGCGCTTTTCTGCAAAGCCCTGAATCCTTCCGACTTCTTGCCCAAGCTCAGTCGCTGAACCGAGTCTCTCTGAACCCTTCCAGAAACAAAGGATGGACCATGTTGCAAAACAGCCCGACCCGGTTCCCGTCACTCCTTCGCCACCCCCAACGCCCGCTCCTGTCCCCGTGGCCGTCCCGCTCCCTCCCAGCACCCCAGCGCCCATTCCCGTCCCGGTGCCCAAGGCGCCGACCATCAGCCGCCAGAGCAGCACGTCGAGCGACAGCGGCGGTGGCAGCGTGGCACGCGACACCCAGAGGCACAAGCAGCTTCCCGTGGATCGTAAGTTCATTCGCTCCTTTTACATCTGTTTGGATGCCGCTAGTTAAAGACTCTAATGTGGCAAATGCTGATAGGCTAACATGCACTTTCCTCCTGGGTTCACTGCCACATTAGTATCTAAATTGCTTTTAAAATATTTTTTGTTTGCAGTTTCATCGATGGTTAACTATATTTTCAGGGTGTTTACATCATTTTGGAGCACATATTAAAGATGTATCTAGCTGATGCATAGGAACCATGCTGTATAAATAACCTCTTAGGAGAATCATTTTATAATCAGATCTTCCTAACTTTCAGGCTTTTACGCTATATCAATTGAAAGCCAAAAGCTAGCTTGAAAGAACTTATTCTATAAATCAATAATTTTTTCCCTAAAAGTTCATTAAGCAAGGCAGTTGCTTAGCCTACAACCACCTAAAACTCATAGGCATGTGTTTGCTATAGCTATTAAAGCAAACGCTATCAAAATAAAATAATGAGCTTTTGCAGTTCACGAGTTGGCAACTTTTCCCATTGCCATCATCACCATCCTATCAAAATCTCCCAGCTCTTGGAGGTGAGAAGGGGACCTGAGCATACTCCTTTCTGCAGAAAGGCTTTCTTCTTCCTGCATGCCTTCTGGAATAAGCACCCATAGGGGTGCAAAATCCAGTCAGGGGAGGCTGTTTTCACCTTGCCAGATGTTGGACAAGCTCTTCCCTAAACTGTGAACTCAGGTAGGCTGAGTTTGCACTCAGATAGGTTTGGTCTTTGCACCAAGACCATTTTTGTTTCATTAACAAATTATTTGTCTGGAAATTATAAATGGAGAACAGCCTCCTGGAGAAGCATGCGTTCCTGCTGTTTCCCCTAAGAAAGCTTCTACCTTTGTCCTATTCTAGATGGTGTATTACTTAAACAAAAACAGAAAACTGAATGGTTTTAACAGTTGGGGAAAGTGAGAATGAACTTCTTTCTCCCATAGAAATCGTTGCCCTAAGTTCCATTTAAAGTGGACATCACGTGCTGTAGCAGGTGCATTTATGCAAAACCTAGATTGCCTTCTTTCCAGTTTATTAGGGGTGGAAAACTGCTGCTAACACTTTTACAATGAGACATCACAGAAACATTGGTAGTCTTTAGGTACCTCGTAGTTATTTCTTCATAACTGCTCCTGCCAAGGACAGGGGTGACTGTGCTTGTGTGGCTCCTGCCCAGGGAGCCACCTGAACCCTGCCAAGAGTAACAAGCAGAGACGCTGCTTCAAGCTGAGGCTGCATTTTATATATTTGTAATAGCGTGTCTAAACCCAATAGGAATCTCATGTCTAGCAGCTAAATATTTATCTCCTGATATAGTCATGGTCTAGCTCAAATGTAAGTCCTTTCAGATCTGTGTAAATAGAAGGGAGATAGCAATTTTCTTGCTGTCTTCCTGTTTGGGGAAATAACTGGTTCATGCTTCGGTAACATTGCCTAAAGGCTTTACTTGTGTATCTCATCCTCAGACCTTCACATATCACTGAGCACATGTCATTGTGGCATCTGATTCAAGCTCTTGAGTTGAAAAAAATTTATATACCAACAGTATGAATGCCACAAAGACTTTTATTATTTGTTCCCTTACAACCTGCGGTTATTTTGTAATAGAGAAAATAGCGAAAAGAAGCTTTTGTGTGTGTGCGTGTGTGTGTGTGGTGGTGATTCACAAAGCAGCAGCCTATGCAGAGCTTGTTCTTTAATTTGACTGACACACACACACACACACGCACACACTCTCTCACACACGAAAAGTGGCTGAAGTGCCTAGAGATGTTGGTCCTTGGGGAGATCTGGGGAGAATCCAAAAGGAAAGCAGAGAAGGAAACATTTTTGTAATCCTGTGGGGTTTTTGGGAGGTGGCCCTTGTTATCAGTGCAACTGGAAAAAAGGAATGACTTTTGACATCAGAGTACATTAGAGAAATTGTTGTACTGCTTGTGTATCAAAGTGAGAATATTACATAAAGCTGACTGAAAATACCATCCTAAGGAAATCCTGAGGCTTTCTGAGGTCACTTAAAGTTCTGTATCAGAGCATTTTATAGTAATACTAGAGTTCCCGTGGAACTGTGCTAAGTGAATCTCTTCTGTGCCCAAAAAGAAAGTTACACCCTTTTGGATTCTGCCTACTTTTGTGAAATTAATTATAGTTTTGTAAGGGGAGGAAGAGGAGTATTTTTCAAGGGAAGAAAGAAAGCAAAAGTAACATAAAAATTCAATCAGACTTAATGAATCAATTTTAAAATCAAAGAAAAGAAAAAGGGAAAAAAGGGGAAAAAAACGGATTAAGGTTTACAGCAAGGTAAAAGAAGCAATCTCACTTTTTAAAAATTATTATTATTTTGACATCTCCCTGTAAGTAACCGCTGTGGTGCCCGTGTCCCTCCTTTCTCTGCAGGCAGAAAATCCCAGATGGAGGAGGTGCAGGACGAGCTCATTCACCGGCTCACCATCGGCCGGAGCGCTGCCCAGAGGAAGTTCCAGGTGCCACGACCTAACATCCCTGTAGTTAATATTACTTACGACTCATCACCAGAGGATGTCAAAGCGTGGTTGCAGTCCAAAGGATTCAACCCTGTGTAAGTCTTGAGGAAAGGCAGAGAAAACTTATATATATATAAAGCTTAAATATATATAAAACTTATAAATAGCTTATATATTTTATAGCTTATGTATATTCTGTATATTTCATATACGTATTTATATATATTTTTTCTTTAAATTTTATGTCAAAGCCTCCATGAAGATGTACTGGGTATGACACATACCAAGTGTGCCATTGCATTTGGTGACCCTGAGTAAAATAGGATACCAGTGTTGTTCTTTCACTTAGCCAATGCATTTTTACTTATTCGTGGTCTGTTGTATCATTGTTGTGGCTTCTAGGACCGTTAACAGCCTTGGTGTGCTGACGGGAGCGCAGCTCTTCTCCCTCAACAAGGAGGAACTGAGGACTGTCTGCCCCGAAGGGTCTCGAGTCTACAGCCAAATTACGGTACAGAAATCAGCCCTAGAGGTGGGTACGACCCTTCTTGGTTGCTGATAGCCGTGAAATAAGTTTTGTTTGGTTGAATTTGGTGGAAACAAATAGCCCTTTCTGTGGGACATTTGTTTTGTTTATTTTTCCTTGGTTTCTATGATTTTGGTATTAAATTATAAGAGCAACAGTCCGAAAAACAGTGCAGTTAACTCCTGCTTCTAAGAGAGTTCGATAAACCTTTGGCCGAGCTGTCTTGTACTTAAGTCTTGAAGCTCAGAGCATTTTGTCCTATAATCAGAATCCTGAGGTTGCAGGAAGACAAATGAGCCAAGAAAGGCCCTTAGGAGAGAAAACGCAGGAGAGAGCAAAATGCCCTTTCTCTTCGCCTGTGCTCTGCCAGGTGCTTGGATGGAGAAGTAACCCTGGTGCTCTTGGTAGCAATGCTATTGCTGTGTTTTTATTCTGTTCCTTTGGAAGAAATCAGAAGTCCTAGATCTCTGAAAATGGTGGGGTGAGCGAGCAAGCAAGCTGTTGAATGTTGTGACATTTGGGGCTTTTAAGCAAAGAAGATTGCAGTTACATAGTCCTTTTATTTTATACTTGCCACATTAAGTACAGAAATGGTTCTAAGGATGGTATGCAAATGCAACTAGCCCAAGCAAGAAGCTATAGTCTTCACATCCTGTTTTAGGAGGAAAAAGAAAAAGAAAAAAAATAAAACAGTCTCTCTCTTCACCAAGCTCAGACTGTCTTGCTTAAATAATTTTTTATTGCAAAGTGTATTTTAAAGAGGAGGTTGGATGACAGATGTACAGTTTATTGATCAGTGTAGGTCACAGAGTGCTTCTTTCTGTCCCTACTTAAAACTTCTTTTATTTATTTATTTAAGTCCCATTTTCCTGTTAAAGGAGGAGAGGAATGTTTTATTGTTAGGATTATATGCCATTATAGAAGAGTCCAATACAATTAATCACTTTTTAGTAAAGATAAATGCAAATTCTTCAAACATTCTAAAATGTCAGTTCTTTCATTTAAATGCCATTAAAAAGAGACCTCTGTCTACTGAAATGCAAGAGTGAAAGTGTTAAAATTGCTTAAGCACACATTTACTTGCATATCGTTATTAAGTAGAATGTGGTCTATGGTTTAGAACTTTAAAATATTTCATTTTTTCCTTTTTTTTTAAAAAAAAAAGGTGTTTCAGGATGTGATTAAAAGAGCCATGTAATCTTTATACGTGGGATGTTGACTCGGTGAAGGAGGTTGGGGAAATGAGTTTTAACACTACGCTGAAAAGAACATTACCTTTTGGGGAGTTCTCTGTCCTGCCAAATGACCTAGTGTCTTCATAGGGAGTTAAGTTAACTTCAGGGTGGTTCTACACATATATGGAGATATGTAAAGTGGGGCCTTTACATATCTAAAAAAGCTCTCTTCATCTTTATGGTAGAAGTTGACTTGAAAACCAGAAATGCACCAAATCTGTGGAAGTCAGTCCTTTTCCCCCACAATCTCTGCTCTTTTTGTACGTGCCTCAGTTAGCTATCCGCACTGCAGGAAACTGAGCAATCAAACCTTGTGTGATCAATGAGCTGCAAGTGTTAATAAGCAGGTACTGAGAGTTAAGGTCATTGGATTTTCTTAGTGAAATACTTTTTATAGCTGTGTGTGTATACATAACTGAAATATTTTTCTGTTTCAGTTAGCTGAGTTTTGACAGATGTGGTTGCATTAGCCCCAGGTGTGCTGCCTTACTTGAAGCACCTTCATTTTGATGTGTGTAGTATTTTAAGGCACAGGGATAAAGAATGAGTGTTCTTATTGATTGATGGTTATCTAAAAAAAAATGAGTACAGTTCATGTTACCAAGTAAATAAGAGCTTGCTTGTTCCAATTAAGGAGACATTTTTACTGCTCAAACTGTAAACATTTCCTATTACAGAAGCTTTTACATCTACTTCTACTGGTTGTATCATGCCTATTGTGTCATGCCTATTGTATAATCAAATGTAACTGAATACTTTATAAAAAACTTGGGGATTTGACCATAGTAGTAGTTGTATAACATTAATAAGTGACAAATTTTCATAAAGTTCTGTAGTCCTGGCATCCTTTATGTAATATTTGTAGTGTCTCATTTCAGTAAATGACTTGGACATTAAGGAAAAATAACAATATTGGCCAGAGATGAAATAACCCCCTGTGCTAATCTGATCTTGCAGAACTCTTTGCCCAGTCTTTATTTCCTGTTTCTACGCAGGATTTTCCACCACTATTTCCTGGTTCATTTCACTTTTGCAAGCCAGTGAAGGCCCTACCTGTCTCAGATTTGGGGCTGTATACCCAAATATTGACAAACCAGATCTTCACCTGCTTTATTTTCCTACCTGAAACAGATGAAATTCAGAAATCTTACCATTTTGAGTTGTTTTGCTTTATTTTAATGGCAAGTCCATTCAACCTTGTATCAAACCAGAATATAAAACATCAGAGGAAGCAAAACTCCTAATGAAATTTTGTGGCCACTCTATAAACATGACCTAGTAACAGACTGCAAATACAGGAAGGTGTTTGGGGTTTACAGGAAGGTGTTTGGGTTTTTTGCTAGGGGCCTGCCCTAGCAAATAGATAACTGAGGGGAAAAAAAGTGTCAAAGGCAGCAAAGAGTTGAGGCCAAAAGCTGCTTTTTTCTGGTAGAGAAAATGGTGCTGGTGCACAGCAGTGTCTCAGAAGGAGGCAAGATGCACTTACTTGCTCAGGATATTCCACCATGGTGCTGTTTTCGAAGATTTTACAATCATGTTGTCTCATTCAAAGGTGTGTATGCTTTGGCAAGTTCTGCTCTAGTGCATGAGTATCCATCCTGGCTTTCATTTAGGCTTTCAGAGTTTTGCAGCTAGCTCAGCAGACCTTTACTATAGCTTTTCATCCTCACATAAAAAATACAACCCTGTTTGTTACAATACTGTTTCTCAGGCAACGCAATTGTGACAGTGCTAATATGATTCAATTTATACTATTGTGTTCTAAATTTGAAATCCCTGTCTCTGGAGCTAATGCACGGTGACATCTTTTGTAATGCCGAATACCAAGGCCGTGTCTGAGTCCTTATCTAGGCTATGGCTCTGCAGACCCTCAAGGATGCCTTAAATTTGTGTCTCCATAAATATGAAACCACCAAGTCTATGTATTACAACCTCCAACTATAATTGCCTGATTTTAAAGTGGAAACCTAGCAAACTTGGTGGATTTTTAACCCTGTATTTACTGAGGCATCATTTTACCCCATAGATATTTCATAGATATTTCTAAGGACTTGTGTGAGAAGAAAAGATCTTCAATAGTGCTAAAAGGCAGGATGACATTTTTAATCACCTGCAGACTCTTTTGGTCAACAGTCAAGAACTGTGTAAATGTTTCCTATTCCAAATGTTATTTAACATTTTATTCTTAGTGTGTTTTTAGCTGTGATGCCTTAAGGCGTATTTAACTTGATCAAGCATCTCTTTTAATAAAATGTTATTAGAGAATCTTCATTCTATGTCACAATCACAAAATAACTCCTGTTCTGTTTCATTCATTTGTAGGCTAACAGTGGTAGTTCAGAACTGCAAGAAATAATGAGAAGACGACAAGAAAAAATAAGTGCAGCTGCCACAGATTCAGGAGTGGAGTCCTTCGATGAAGCAAGCAGCCACTAAATGTCTTTCCTTCTTTCTTTAAGTCCATTGTTCCTAACATTATAACCTCATACTTTTTGCTTTAGGAAGCAGTGAAGGAGTCTTATTACCTTGTAAACATGACTAATCAGCATAAAGAGAATTACATTTAGTTTTCACAGAATACCTGCTGTTGGCCTCTCATGATTCAAATGAATAGATCAGAAATGAAAGGAAAGATCCTGGCAAGTGAAAAGATTTGGCACTTGAATCACACTCAAGGAAAGGTCTTGGCTTTATGGATGTGATCATTCCATGAGAGAGAAACTTGAAACATGTCTTTGTTTTGGATTCATCTTAGTGAAGCTGAGCCAGCAATGAAAAAAAAAAAAGCATTCAAACCCTTCAATAATATTAAGATTTTGAATTCCATCTTCTGCTGTAGTTTGCAAGTCCGCCCTTTAGCTCAGGCTTTCCAATGCATTCATCTACAGGATGTTTAATTAAGTAATTTGTGCCAGTAGTATAAGAAAAGTTCAGTTAATGAACAGCAGGCCCACCATAGACTGCATCTTTATTGCACCACTCTTGATGTTTTATTACTAATGATGCTGTGTATGGCAAAATAATACTCTGTACTTTGATTTTTTTTTTTTATCAGTGCTTCACTCTTGATGAAACATAATATTACATAGTAAGGAATAAATAGAAAATAGTAACACAAGTCAGTTTAAAGTGGTGATCAGACCTGCTATAGGTAGCCATAAAATAATTTAAAAAATTAAAGAATTTGCAGTACTTCCATTTTTCATTTGTAACTTAAGCTGTCAAAAGAACAGTGTATAATCTAGACTTCTTTCTGTGTTGATCCCACATGTCTATTTTTTCTGTATGTAAAAAAGTTGTTATTGTTCCTTTATAGACTTAATCCTTTGAAAAAGTGGATTCCTGGAAGCAAAGGGGAGAAAAGGAACATCTGTTCCAGCAGATACTATTTTTGAAGATGCAATGATTTTTTTTTGTCACCAAAATGTTTGTTGTTTGACATGGTCTTGTGATTTTATATATAATATATGTATTATATATAATATATAATATCACTTAATTTAGACATTTAATCATCTCATTTAAGTTTCATAGTGCCTTTTTCACATGAATCAGCTTAGTCTTCAATAAACAGTATTTCATGTCTGTTAAATTGTTGTATCTTTGTGACTACAAAGATGGTATTGAAATAAGAAAGTGTTCTTGATTTTTGCCATTATTAAAATTTGCTCTTCATCTCCATAAAAGTAATAAAAAATCATATTAATTTTTCATAAAAGAAAAATTCCAATCTTAATAAAGGTGTTCAGTGCCATTCGTTGTAAATGCCCTTAAAATACTGCTGTGTGTTGGTTATGTGTCTTCATATATATATATATATTTATATATATACATGTATATTTTTACATTTTAATATCTATTCTTTATGCTTATTAAAGTTATAAGTGCTACACCTGCCATTTAAATGCAGTCTTTCCAGAACTGGATCAGGAAGTGAAGAACCCCAAGCTGAAGTCTGCAGTGGCCGAGAAATAGATTCTTGTCTTACCCAGTTGACAGAGTAATTACTCTTGATTATCCTCCCCCTATATGAAACACTTTAACCAAAACATCTTTATGAATCTAGTCAACCTATATAGATAGTTAGGGAATAAAATTGTCAATCTCCCTACGTGTCCTATCATCAGCTGCTAATTTCCTCATGTGTCCTATCATCAAAGGTCAAATCCAGTCCTCCAAAACTTGAACTATTCTCAGATTCTTTTTTTTTTCTCTTCCTCATCCTACTTGTCTGTACTTAGCCCCAAAATGTTTGCTGTACAGAAAAGTGCCCTTTTCTTGGTAATGAGTGACTAACAAAATAAAGCAAGGTCTGAAGCGATTTCTGCGTGGATGCTACATTACTTGTACATACAGCAGGAGTAAGCCTCTTAAAAGTTCTTTGAGACTAACGTTTAAAAATTAGTTGTTATCTTTCCAGGTGAAAAATGCGTTGATATCAGGAAAGGTGTTGTGATGGTTACTTTCATCCCTATTGCCTTGACAATGGTCAAAATATGAACCCCACTTTCATATTCTGCAGGTTTATCTCAGCATGCGACATACGTTTGGTTTTTCCCAAGGAGGAAAGGAGGAATTGGCTCCAAGACTTTCTGTGTTTGTTGCTCTTGGCATAAGCACCGTATTATGTCCCTGAGAGGCAAGAGGCAGCTTCATACCCTATTTTGAAGCTGTGTTGCTGTGTTATTGTTAACTGGTGTGGGGAAAAAACACACCAGTTGTTTGAATGTGAACAGCTTGGTCAGAGGTATCTTTGGAGATAATGTGGGAGGGAGATAGGCCATCTCATCCATGTATTTTAATGATAAGGAACATATAACCTATTTTTGTTTGTTTATTTTAGTTAAATAGCAATGACTTACTAACACAGTGCAGCGAGAAGGAAGTTTATCCTTTAACTGTACTAAACTATCATGATTTTGCATAGCAGACTGAAATTGAAGTGGTGTTAAGGCAGATGTTTTCCTTTTGGGGCAAAAACTACCTTGGTGATCTAAATCTCACTGGTGAGCTTCTCACTTCCACCTGAAAAGTCTTTTGAGTTTTCAGCTTGATGGCAATAATGAGAAATCAGAAGGAAATTTAATTTAGGATTAACTAAGTGAAAATAAAATATTTTATTTTTTCAGTGTCAACAATGATGGTCAAAATCAACAGCGCAAAATTTCCCTCAAAATATTTTCTGTGGGATTTGAGAAGTTTTTTTTTATATTAATATTTTAGGAAAATGTGATACATGAGTGTCTTTTTGAAAAAGAAGTGAAACACTTACGGAAATGTCAATAAACGTGCCTTTTCAAGTGTGGGAAAAGAGGTGGTATTGATAACATAATCGCTACTTTACTATTTGTTTTCATTGAATCTGCATTTTTAACTGGGACTGGGGGCAAGTCTTAGCAGTGTATGTTCACTCATCAGTTAGTCCTTGGCTTGGACAAACTGATTCGTGAGTTGTTTCTTTTTTTTCTTTTAATCTTTTTCATTGCTCCAAAATCATTATTGCTTTATTGTGTTAAATAAAACACAATAATTGTTACTTTGGGCCCAGAAAATAAAGGCACTTTTTTCAGTGTGTTACTGTGTGCAAAAATCCATGGTTGATTTGGAAGCATTTGAAGAGATGTGCATTCTGAAATGTGCTGAGTTGCTGGTGACTTTAAGCATATTCATCAGGGTTTGTGAAACTGTTGCGCTGTCCTTGGAAGTCCTGGACAGTAACTTTAGAACTTGTAGCTAATGGAACAGAGAGAAACCCAATAAAAGCTAACGCGGTGTGGTTTCAGCTTTCTTTTTTATTTTTTTTTATTTTTATTTTTTAAATATGATGAGTTTTTCCTGCTGTTGCTTTGCAGTGCAGCTGATGCGGGCCTGCGTGTCTTTGGCTCTTCAATGTCTGTCTTCAGCTTCTCTCCAGTTACCACTAGAGAGTTGCTGCTTTGACCTTTTCCTACACTAGCATCCGGATTCAAACCAGTAGCGGGATATTAATGTTTGTGCTCCTACTTCTTGATAACATTGGTAGATTAAGAAGGAAGGAGAGCAAAGAAAATAGAGGGGCTTCCTAAGTGCTTCCCACTCACCCCTCATGTCTGTCACTGTGAAAGCACAAAACTTGCTGATCCCATCTGTTTCATCAGCACTAACAATGTTATCTTCTCACAAGAAAGGGCCAAAAGCAACAGGTTTTGCCTGGCTGTATGGAGTTCATGTTTTCATACAGTTAGATGCGGGAAGTGTGAGTACGTGGATGATGAACTGACTTAATGGGGAGGGAGGGAAAGGCTATCCTGATGCACAGGGCTGTGGGTTGAGTATTTGGCAATGGGTGACTTTGTCCTCTTCAGGCATGGAAAAGAAGCTGTAAGAAGAAATAAAGCTTTTCAAATTGTTCTTAAACCTTGCAGGAGGTTGCAAGGTTGTAGGCCTGAAATAACAGGAGTCATTGCTCAGGGCACGTTAAAAAAGACATTTTCATGTAGAGCTCTGCTAAGACATGTCCTTAGTTTTACCTGTTTGCTTCCCTCCTGTGACCATGCACAAAAGGAGTAATAATGGGAAAAAAAACCCCTTCTGTGGTTTAGATAAATGGTGGTTCGGTGTGCAGAACTCCTTTTACGTGCCGCAGGAGTTGTAGGTGCTGCAAGCGCAACGCTACAAGGTGCCAACGGTGTGAGCACGGCTGCGGGAACGAGCTCATCCCTCAACTCACGACGAGAGCGGAGAGCTGAGGCAGCTTTACAGACCTGCACTGGCTTGAGAGGTCTGCTCTGATGGATACCACAAATCTTGTCAACATGCGGCATGAATCCAAAGTATAGTTTTTTTTTTCCTGGACCAGCTTTCAATAACTGTAACAAAGTAAAACTGAGGGTATCGTGTACCATGTTGTGCTAAAAGGGTCTGCACGGTACTTTTGAAGCACCATACTCCCTGAAGCTTTTATTGCTTTAGCTACATCTTTAAAGCCCGCTAGGAGAGATTTCCATGGCCACCTCAACACTGAATTATGTAGTTATCATTAATACCAATTTTGTGATGAGCTATTAAAGGAAAAAGCCTGCTGTTAAATGGGCAGTTGAATAATTCTTTGTCCTGTATTGAAAAGCTGCTTAGTACATGCAGGCTACCAAGGCAGGATCACCTACAAGAGTACCATTTCAGTATCTTTGCAGCAGCAATGTAGTCTCATGTCATGACCAGGCTGCTGTTTGCTACAGCCAGCTCCCACCATGATGATCTGCGTGCCTGTGAGTGCTTACAAGTAACCTGGTTGTCCTGTGCTATCGATGGACAAAGGACAGCAGCTGGGTGAAGCAGTGGATGAGAAAAGAGGATTTTCTTTTTCCTCTGGAAATTCTCTAAGGAGGTGCCACGTTTTCTCAGGAAGCACCTTATGACACTGAAATTCGAACAGAAGCAGGGCAAACCCAAGGGGCCAAGTGCACGTTTGCATTTCTAGCTGCTGTTCAGATTAGACCAGGTCCACTTTCCTCATGCCTAGTGCAACAGCGAGCCGTCCAGCCCGGGCATGCATGGGAAAGAGTGGCAAACCCGTAACGCTGAAGCCTTTCTTGTTAGTAATCTCCTTGCAAAAGACAAAGCTATTCAACAATGTAATGTCAGCTCTGTGGATCTCATTTAGAAAAGTGGTTGCTGTGCTTTAAGTCCTGGCAACGCAGGACTTGGAAAGAAGTATTAAACTGATGGAAAGTGTGAGCGAAGTCTGGAGAAGAGAGCCTGGCCTGTGCTCTGGACTGAGTAGCTGGGGCACAAATTCATATTATACCCACTTAATAATAGGCAGGGACTTGCTTGTGTTTTTCATATCCTCACAAGGATGTCCGGGGATTTTTTTTTGCAGGATGGAGGGGAAGGTTAGGCTGCCCCTACGCAGTTTTGCACTGTATATAAGGAACAGTTTAAAGGAGGCTTTTCACGGTAACCGTTTCTGTGACAATGTAGCTGCTAAATATGTCCTTGATGGCGGAACAGTAGTAGTAGTAGTAGTAGTAGTAGTAGTAGTAGTAGTAGTAATAATAATAATAATAATAATAATAATAATAATAATAATAATAATAATAATAATAATAATAAATCCGATCCCATCTGAAGGGGAGATCAGGCTCCTTGGAAGTACCTGTGCTCTGCGTGGGGGCATATGGGGCATGTGCGCGGGGGGCATTGCTGCTCGGCCCGCAGTGACAGCTCCACAGGCAAGCAATCCAGTGCGTTTTACTTCCAGTTCAAGTTCGCTTTGTTTACATTGAGTACCACCGCCGCTAACGTCCAATGAGGTGACACAAAGCAACAGGTTACAAAAATGCCATCGACATCCATCCTGACAGCATCCAGGTCACAATACACAATGATGTACCGGCATTATACAAAGACCAAACCAAAAAATAAAATATATATATATATATATAGCTAGTTATTCTGACTAGAACGGAAACCGACAGCAAAAAAAAAAAGAGAGAGCCCCCACCCACCCTGACCCCGAGGTCCCTGCAGGAATCCAGACCGACGCTTTGGCAGCCTCGTAGCGATGCAGCAACAACCATCCCTTCGCACGTCCAAAATCTGCTCTCCAGGACATTGAGAATTCCTGGCTTGGAAAAAATAGTTGCAACCAATAAAGCACATATTTTTCTTTCCCCAACCTGAATCAGCTTCACATTTTTACATGGGGTTAATACATATTAAAAATAATAATAATAATAATAATAATAAAAAACAGTAGAGGCACCATAGACTGTTCGGACAGTTAAATGTTATAGTAACAGAGTCAGAGATATTCTAGCTTCAGCTTCATCTGCACTTTGATTAGCTTTATCTTAAAAAATAATAATAAAAAAGAACCTGATCAGTGGCATTACTGAAAAGGTTGGAGAAAAGAACCATCCTGCTGCTTAATTAGCACGGTCCAGAACCAAAACAACCACATTTCTCACTGTAGGCTGCCTACTCTCGTTTTAGGCTTCATGGTTTGGATTTCTGACCATTAATCGGTGCATGGGGTCCTGCATTTTCCCCACCTTCCCCAAGTACAGAACGTCAGTGCTGCAGGAAACAATAAAAACCAGTGTACCCAGCATCCCCCCTCCCCAAATTGCCTCATCACAATTCCAGATTTCTTCATGTATATTCATGCCTCGCTATTCACTAATGAGGTATTATTAGATACTAACAATGCCTGCTCTCTATGGACTTTAGCACAGACCAGTGACACATGAAGAAAGCTCTTCATTCAACCATTAAAAAAATATTGCACTTGCTTTAACCTTAAGCCCAACCTGCACAGAGAGAGGAAAAAAAAAAAAAACACTCTGGAGCAATCTATTTTATGCACATAGTATAGTGTCTTTTCCTTCATGTTATTTAGTCAAATTTGGTCCAGTAGTTAAAAAAAAGTCCAGAAATTAAACAGTTCAAAAGACACCGCAGGCTCTTTAAGGCTTTGTCTCCCCAGTGCTTCTAAAAGTTAAAGTTTCTTCTTTCCTTCCTTTCTCTCACTGTTCGTGTACTGCAAAGCAGTGGCCTCTCATGGCAGAACAACTGGCAGTTCAAACCATCCAAAGAAAAAATAATTCAGAAGCAAGGGAAGATGGGTGTGCTTCATGGTCTCACCTGGAACAGAGCAAGCAGAGAGAAAATAATGAAGTGAGACAAATAAGGAAATAAACACAGTCCTCCTTAGCATTTACTTTTTACCTCCTACAGGATGGGACTGCAGGCCACCAGTGCAAACACCCAGGCTCTGGGATGCAGATGAGACAGTGAGCTACCTAAAATCAAGAAAGCTGAAGCATTTGCAGAATCGTGGCTGAATTTCTGAGCTGGGAAATGAAGAGCACAGAGGCTAGCAATGGTTAGTACCCAGAGCCTGGCTATCTATGAGCTATCATCTGGGCTGGTTTCTTGCTTCACCTCAAAGCCAATGTCAGGCTTGCAGCTTGTTGCTGCCACCTAATGAACTAAAGCTTCTCTCTCAAGCAGCAGTAACTGGCTGCTTGTGTCCGTGCTGTGTAAGGGTCCCTCCCTGATCCCTTCAAACTTTGCAGGGCGCATTAGAACAATTGATGGGAACTGCTGATGGCTTTTTCAGGATTCTTCCTGCCCTTAAACAACCAGTTAACCATAAAGTTACCATGGGATGTACCATGGATTACTTAATGCAAGAAACTAAATGTATTTTTTTTACATATATTTCTAATTTATATACAAACACACATATATATAGTCCAAATCCCAAGCAGAGCTCCTGGAGCACAAGGGAACAAACATCACTTGCTACCAAGCAGCCAAGGTGACNTTTGCAGGGTACATTAGAACAATTGATGGGAATTGCTGATGGCTTTTTCAGGATTCTTCTTTCCCTTAAACAACCAGTTAACAATAAAGTTACCATGACGGATTACTTCATGCAAAAAACTAAATGGATTTTTTTATATATATTTCTAATTTATATACAAACACACATATATATAGTCCAAATCCCAAGCAGAGCTCCTGGAGCACAAGGGAACAAACATCACTTGCTACCAAGCAGCCAAGGTGACAAACTGCAAGGACTTTGCAAGGACAGGCTTGCTTGACTCACCACCTGTGATTCTGAACTAGGACTTGCTGACGTTCTCATATATGACATCACTGATACAGAATTGCTGCTTCTTCTTTTGCCACATCAATTGCACACACTGGTGAATAAAAATGTATTGTTCCTGCAAGAAACAAGCACACAAATGGGGTTTTTGGACCTCAGAATGCTTGACAAAAATATGAACAGTAAAACAGCTTGCTAGTTGAACAACAACTTTTTCTCTCCTAAAAACCTTTCAACAGACAGTAAAATGTCTGCTCCCACAGTAACAGTGCCTGAATATTACAGAGAGCAGCTGTGGAACCATCAGGTTCACCTGAACTAGCTCGGCACTTTAATAAGTTATTAGCAACCTGAATGATGATGAGTGATGAATCAACACTGCAGTTGCAGTGTAGGCTGCTTCAACACCACCTGAGTGGAAGTTGAAGCTAGACTACTTGAGATTAGCATGAAGGCTTTTACCAATAATTATGATTCATCCACAAAACAAATCTATTTATAGCTTCTCCTGTTAGCAACAAATTTAAACTCAGAACATATATGTATAAGATAATATAGAATCTTGAGTCTCAACTATGCAGTGAGAAAAGCGATGAATCCATCATTATAAGCAAGCTGCCTTGCTAGTAACTTTGCATTTAGAAGCAACCGCTGTTATAATTTCATATTTTCTCTTTTGACTTGTCTTCTCTTGTGGATTATGTGGAATTCAGAAGATGGCTCTGCAAGCAAACACCAGCTGTATGGAGAGTGGCCATGGTGCAGCAGGGAGGCCCCCACAGTATGCACCACTGCTAAGCAACACGCTCAGCCCTATTTTGGAGACTCTATGTGATATTCTATGTGATTCAGAAAGTGGGGCTATCTTGGATGACCTGAAAATGCATTAATTCTCTGAAAGATAACAAAGTCCACCCATCTCTCTCACATACACACACACACATATACTCTGCTACCTAAAATATTTTGCTGAGCCTCACATTCCTGTAACTCTTGGCTTTTTCCCAACAAAAAGCTAAAATGGGATTGCTTTTGTTCACAGAGCAGCTTTTCCAAGTGTTATCATCATTCAAATAAACACTGCATTTCCATCTGAAATCTGAATCTCATCATTTAAGGATTTTTCCCCAAAGTGAGGGAAGGTAAACTCTGATGAATCCTACACCAAGTTTTATGAGCACCACATGCAAGAAGTAAGTAGATCTCAATCAGAAATGCCTCTCCCAAGACAGAGATAGTTTCAATCTCTAAAATGCGAGTGTGTCTTTCAGTACCTGTCCCCAGTGAGCTGCTGATCTCAGGAGACAGCAATCTACATTTGAAATGTGTTTTGGGCTACAAATCTTCCTTTTTTTTTTTTTTTGGAAAGACTGCCCTCAACTCAGGATGGTCACTGCTTTAACCAGATGTGCGCTTTTTGTTTTGCTCTGTTCCTTGCTTTTTAACTAACTGCTCAGTGAGTCACGGCGAAGTTTCCAGATTATGAGGAAACGTGAAACCAGGCAAACTGTGTGTGTTTGCAATTTCAAATTTCATAATGAATGCAATGCAAGTGTTGGCGACTTCTGCGCCAAGTGTCACTGCCACCTAGTGACCCCTGCGGCACAGCTGCGCAGAGGAGGAAAAAGGACAAGTTTGCAGCTGAGGGCTTGCACATTTGGCAGAGAAAAGAAGTGGCTGGCGTGATGCAGTGCTGGCCAAGGGCAGGGGTGGGAGAGCCACATCAGCCTTGCTGCAGCTGTGGGGATGCCCACGTCTTGAGCACTTGCACCGGAGACCATGAATGCCAGCCCCTGACAGCAGTCCCAGGCGTGCATCGAGGGTGCACGTGTTGGGAAGGGATGTTCTCTGGCCAAACAAAACTCTGGCGTGGTTAGGCGGTTGTTGCTGAAAAAAACAGCTCGTGGGTATTTGTGCTTCTGCGTTAACCTAAGGCTCTGCCTTTGGATTAAGTTAGTAAAGTGGGAAGAGAACTGGTACTATGATGGCATCTGAGAAAGACCTTTTTTGTTCACAGGCACCTATCAATCAGAATTGCTGCAGATTTTTCCTTCTCCTGCCCCATCCGTGCTACTTTGGTCTGGATTAGCTAATCCTTGGTGACAGATTATCTGACAGATCCAGCCTGCAAACAGTGATGGTGGCACGTGCAGTTGCATGATTACTGCTGTCTAACCAGTGACACAAATAATGGGCACGAAACTTTTCAGTCATTAGTAGAGGCGTTGCATAAAATGCTTCAGATGCATAAAAGTTTCTGCTTTGGAAAAGAGTGTGTGCTTTCTTTCCATACAAGGATTCTGATGATATGAATAATCTCCTGATATTCTCCTCACAGATGAGTGGCTAGGGAAAGGGGGAAGGAGGGTGCCTGGTACACACAAGCACAATTATTTTGTCTGTTTTGCTTTGCATATTTGCACTGCCATCATGTAACTTAGTGCCTGTGCTTGGCCATTCACAGCTTGAACAAGCTGTGAATGGCTGCCCAACCCTGATATATCCGTCCATGAGTCAGTAATCTCTTCAGCAAGTACAATTCTTTCCAGAATGGCTTAGCTGCAGACACTAATCTCCTCTAACATACATTTTACACATTCGTTATCTTTAACAACAACTCATCCCCCCTGGAAAACATCAATGAGTTTGTGGATACACTGTCAGGCTCTGACATATGATTACTTATGCAGCAGATTAATAATGTGACAATATTACAATGAAGAAGAACATTTAATTGTATCTATTCATAGCTATTTTTGCTGAACATTTTGTCACATGTTCAATCAGAACAACATGCTGTTGGCCATGACCATGCTACAGAGATGCATGAGATGGTAGATATGATGCTATATTTTTAGTGTTGAAAAGAACTGAAGGGGGGGCACCTTACCTCTGTCTGTACCATGGACATCCTGTAGGACCGCATGTCAGACACCAGGCCTAATATATCTACAAACTCGTGATCACGAATGTGCTGTAAGAGCCGATCCAGGGCTATGAAGGTGCCTGTTCGTCCCACTCCAGCACTGCAACACACACAAACATGAGTGTCATTTCAGAGAGTCTGATGTGTCTGACTTAAGGGCAGACAGAAGGCTGTTCAGGATATAATGATGTGCAAGACATCATATTTTGCAAAAACAAAATGAGTGGAATGGATGGCTCTGCAATTATTTCACCTTCCTATATTCCTCTTCATCTCGTGCATGCACTCACGTGCAGAGTGTGCACGCACACGCTCACTCACCGTTAGGAGTCTGCTCATCCCAGGCTCACTGACAGCTCCCATGTACCCTCACACTTCCCTCTTCCCTTCAAGGTCAACAGAAATTGCAAACTACAGGAGCTGTAGCTGTAAGTGCGAAATTTAACTGCATCCAGGCATTTGTGACTGAACCTGCAAGGATTTAGCTCCATAGCTCTCTACATGGGGAGCTAATGGCTTGGCAAGGACATAGCACTAGTGGAGTTCATCCCCAGTGGATGGTCTCTTGGGGTTTGGTGGGCAAAAGAGGTTTTGCTCAGGACTTGTGCTTTGGGAGTCCTGGACAAATAAACAGCAAGCACTCAGCTGTCAAACCATCATCCTTGCAAAAGGAAGCTTAGTTTCTAGTATGCAAATAATTCCCTGCCTCTTTATTTCACAGTTATACTCAGTTCTACAATTTCATTTCAGATGTTCACCCATCCAGTCTGCCAACTGCTGTGGCGTGTATCTTATTGCCAGCGGCTTTTGCTGCCTTCTTCCTTCTTCCAGGAAAACCATGAAAGTATTTGTGACAAAGTTGCAGCAGCTCAGCTCAACACTCACAGGCTCTGCAGGCACCACAACCGTCTGAAAACGTATTTCTTTGCAGGCAGGAGTACTCCAATTAAAAAGAAGATATTACATTTGTTTTCCAGCTCTCTCATGCTTCCCATCTTTCTCTATTCTTCCCCATTGCAATTAAGGCCAGCAGAATTATACAAAAGATTTGATTTCACAGTCCTACATATAAATCCCTTCCCTGGCTTACTAGCATCTCTCTTGATATTAGGACTCAGTTCCAAAACTATATTCCTCATGAATTTCTCAAGTAAGTTATAGGGGAGGGCTGCATGACTTGCTGCTTTTACAAACATTGCTGTTGCTTTGCTTCCTAGTAGAGCACTTAATGTCATATCTGGCACCAGACATCAGATTACCATAAAAATACTGTTTTCTGAGAAATAGCTCCTGAAAATGTACAAGGTGGCTGCCAGAGATGGAAAATGCCAGCCATCACATCGGCAACAGGAAAAACATTACTGGAGGGTGCTGATGTGCTGTGCAGCAACATAGCTGTCTAGGCTGAGATTAATTATATCAAGCCTTGACCTCCAATGGGAGTGTGTCATCCTAATATACACACATACATCCCTTGCAATCCTGGTACTTATGTGTCTGAAAAGTCTGTTCTGAAAATTTCTGAAGAAATTTGAAGCCAGTTGGGAGAGTCACATCAGGGATGAAGCTCGTGTCATATCACCACCCATCAACACCACGGCTGCCCCCAGATCTGCCAGGTAGGCGACTGTGCTAATAAAAGGCCAGATGACGCACAAGACATAAATCTGCCTGTATATAAAATGAGCTTGCTTCCAGAAAGAAAAAAACATGCATGTAATTCCTATTATGGGACAGTGGGATAACTGCTCGCACAGGTAGTGCTGTTAATACGTCCCATCTGAGCTGGCTGAGTGCCAGGCGAGTGCAGGGGACTCCCCGCAGACTTTGCTTCAGGAAAACAACACCCTGCGGCAGGCTTCACCCCCAAAGCTACAAAGCAGTGCAAATGAGAAAGCAAGGGCAGGCTTTAAGCAGGTGTAAATCACTCCAGCCTGCTGCTGGACTTACACCAGCCAAAGGTAAAGAAATGCCTATGGATGCCCCTACGGATGCAGGTTCCAAATCCCAGCCCCACCCTAGCCACAGGTTAAACGCCTTCCCTTAAAAGCAAAGATAACCTCTAGCTAATAGTAGAATCCCCAGATCTCTTTCCAATGCATGTACATGGTCTTTGGAAAGTTATGGCCTTCAATTCTCCGTTTACTGGAAGCATTTACCTGCAGTGTATGATCATGGGACCTTTGTTCTTTGCTGACTTCTGCCTGACCATCTGCACAAACTGCAGGATGCTTTCGGCGGCGTTGGTTGGGGGCACCCCGTGGTCAGGCCAGGCAGTGTAGTTAAAATGCATCACGTCTTGCACCTCATCGGCCTGGAGGGAAAAACAGAGCGGCAGCACGTTCACATGCGTTCGGACAGGGCAGCCTGACCCAGACCTTTTCCAAAATACAGCCTAAGGAAGGAAAGCTGCTCCCAAAGTGGCACAGTCTTTACATGATTATGTTTGATTAAAAACTGCTGTAATTTTCATGTTGGGGTTTTCTCCCTCTTTCTAAGCCATTCCTTCTCTTTTGCTTTTTCCCATTTGCCACTGGCAAAGAGCAACAGAGCAAATAAGCCAAGACTGGTCTCAAGAGAATTTTCAAGTTTCGATGAAAACAAAAGCAGAAGAAAAAAAATCACCTCCGTCACCACCAGAGGTAGAAGAAACATTCTCAGAAAATACCCATTATTAATAAAAGCAGTTCTCATGCTAAAAGAAACTCTGCTGGCTGCAGGTGAAATAAGATTCTCAACACAAAACGGACTCATTTTGGCTTTGGGTTTATAGGACCATGAGGTGTGGCAGGGCTGATCTCCACACCTCATGGTAAAGCAATTACTGCTTTTAATTTTGCTGTTCTGGATGAGGTTAAATCCCACTGCTCCAGTGACCTGTCTCTGACAGCAGCGGATGCTAAGCCAGTTATAAGTTAAGAGTATAACAAGTGAGATGATAGATTGGTATAAAGTAGCCTCCCTGACTTTGGCAATAAGCAGCTTAGCTGAACTACAAACTGCATGTGGACCATTAAAAATAATAATACCAAACACACCCAGAGATCAGTAGCTCAATCCCTGAGTTGATTTTATCGTGTTTTCTGCATTCATATTCCCTGTGTACGCTTTGGCATGTGTGAGTCGGACTGAGATCCTGGGCCAATGCCCAAGTGTCAGGGCATCGCTCTTTTGTGTTCTCTGTATTTCTCCCCTTTGCTTCAAGGGCTGAAGCCTGTAACGCGCTGATGGAGGAAGCAAAGATGAAAAAAAATACTTGAAAATATGAACAGCGTTATTTTGGCCATCTCATTCTCTTACGTGAATTTTAGCATTCCCAAGTTTGGTCAAGCTTGAAATGTTTTAGAATGAACTTGCTGATTACGTGGCATTTTATTTGGTCCCATATGCAAGTTCTCCAAACTGGTCTGCTCGTTACTAGCTGTGTTTTCACATACTTTACTGAAGAAGTTGCACAGGAAGCTTAGGAGGGTGTGATAGACTGCACATCTCTCCCATTTCCTCTGCTGTAATATGTGAAAGCAGAAAATGTCCTACAGCAGCAACACTAGGGAGCAGAGAACCAGCTCTGTGGACAACGGCTTTACTCAAGATCCTGTCTGAGACATGTACTGACTCTGTGCTATGGATATTGCACAATTGCCCTTTTGGAAAATATTTTCAATTTCTGTATTAGTCTTTTCAAGTTTTGAAGGGTTTATAATATGAGAACAATAACAAATGCCTAGATAAAAACAAAGAAAGAAGGAAAGAAAAGAAAGAAAGAAAGAAAGAAAGAAAGAAAGAAAGAAAGAAAGAAAGAAAGAAAGAAAGAAAGAAAGAAAGAAAGAAAGAAAGAAAGAAAGAAAGAAAGAAAGAAAGAAAGAAAGAAAGAAAGAAGGAAAGAAAAAAAAAAAGAAAAAAAAAAAGAAAAAAAAAAAGAAAGAAAGAAAGAAAGAAAGAAAGAAAGAAAGAAAGAAAGAAAGAAAAAGAAAGAATGAAAGAAAGAAAGAAAGAAGGAAAGAAAGAAAGAAGGAAAGAAAGAAGGAAAGTAAAAAGGAAAGAAGGAAAGAAAGAAAAAGTTGAAAAAGTTGACATGTTCATTGTCATCTGCATCAATGAGAAATGTAAAGAACCCCAGGAGCACTGGTGTTTCAATCACCGTGTGCTTAGCCAGGGTACCATTAACCTCTCCTTGAGTGTTATTGAGAAGCTCATATTGATGACACTCTTGGGAGCAAGAGTGTCAAAAAACTTTGATATTTGTCTGTGTGGAATGACAGCAGGGTTTTAATCTTTTCCTTAGGTATTTTGCATTGAATGACAGAGGCTAAAACTTAAAGAAAAGTGTGGACCAAAACTAGCAGAGCAATGCAACACTTACGTAGCTAATTCGGAAATTCCTATAAACCCAGTCTGTGTGTTCCTCCTCAGACAGCATCTCCACCGTGATGTCCCCATATGCAATAGGATCTTCTGTAAAAGGCCAATAATGGTCACATTTCACCTGAAAGGGAAATATATATATATATATATATGTATATACACACATACATACATAGAATACAAGAAATCACAATCAACAATTTTAGAAATGCTTACAGTATTATTTACTGGAAAATTTTGTAAGTGGTAATATTTACTGCAATTATTTTTTCGATCTCAACATTCTTGCTTGTGCAACTAGGAACATGGCTATATATTGTCTTTTTGAAGGTAGAATATTATTTCAGCAAAGAATTGAAATACATACATTCTTTGTAGATTGTTATCTTCCTAATAGAGTAGATCTAAAAGTATTAATTTTAGAAAATATGAGGAAAAGAATATACAGAAAAAAGTATTTTCAAATGGTCCTATTATAATGCCAAGGAATCCATAAAGTATAAGATACTGCTTTAAACTTAAAATAATACAGAAAATCTATATTCTAGGCATTCTGAGATAACTACTGAGATAAGAAAAAGTATATCAATCCACTCAGCCCCTGACTAAATATTCATGACTACAAAAATCTACTGCTTTCACCATTTCAGACCCATGTTTTAGCTTCAGCCCTAAACAAACCAGAGGTGAAGGAAATCACATCAAGATTTAAGTTTTTGTTCTATTGTGCACTCCCCACCTTCCAACCTTTGCAACAGACCTTTAGAGGCTCATAAATTATCCTTAATCCATACATACAGGTCCACATATAACCATAAAAAAGGTCACCCAACCCTGAAACTCCTTCCGTTAGTGAAAGAAGTAGAATTCCATGCTACTTCATCATTAGAAAACATGCAAAGAAACCCGACAGAAAATACATATGTTCTCAGAATAATTTCTTTTATACTATGCATATGATTTTACTACATACCCTTCTTTTCTCATTACACTGAGTGAGCATAACAATAATTTGAGATTTTTGTTGAAGAACCATCTTCCAAAAATCATTCCTAGTTTCTGGCAATGGCCCTTGTGTTGCAATGTACTCCTGGGGTGAATTGTAACCCTAAGAAACAGAGGGAGATGTTATTTACCAACAAGCTTAATGCTTCAGAACATATATTTTTCTCATGTATATGTATTTTTTTTTAGCTCCTCAAGCTCCATTTTTGCATTTTAAGGAAACTGTCATTCTTTTTTTTTAAAATTTATTTTGAGATTACAACTTTTGCAAAATTTTGATGCTTTAAAATTACAATCCATTTATAGAATAAAAAAAACAGATGGTGAAGCTGACACTTTAAAAATTCTTTGCTGTAATTGCCAGAAATGCAACATTAGACAAATGGATAATGAGAATCTTATAACAAAGTAGAAACGTCTTCCATAATTTAAAGTTTTTTTTTGTCATAGAAAGAAAAATAACTCTACACCCTTAGCTTGCTCATCCCAAGCAGTGCCTGTGGTGGTTTTTAAGAACTGATGTAAACAGAAGGTGGCAATACACAGGATTATTAGCATATATTTACTTTATACCATTTATGCTGAGTCAACACCTTTAACAGATTATCGTATCTATGTCTTATCGAAGCTCGGATGTCTATGAATGCATTCCTGTTCCTGTCACCATCATTGTGTTTTTAGATAAAGAATCCTCTTTCTCTTCTTCCTCCCCACTTAGAAGATCACTGTAAATAACAAAATACCCACTAAAGGGCAGTTTTAACATCTACTATAATCACATTTGCTGAGACTGTACCGACAAAACTTCATTTGGAAAATTGTTAGTAAGAGTAAAAGGTACAGTTAAGGCACAGCATGAGCCCATGTAGATTAGGCTATTTCTGTGTCACCACAGTATACATATTGTTGAAATACTCAAGGTTTGGGAGCATCTTCCATAACTGACTTCTCCAGCCATTTCTAAAATACAGTTCAATCTCAATGTTTGTCCTATATCCAAAGCTTTATGTTTGCCTGCATGGCCTAAGTTAAACCTAGGCAGCAAATCTCTAACATCACAGCTTCTTAGTACTTGGTGCTAGTATTTATCACCACTAATAACAACATCTGGAAGGAGGTATTTAGTGAAGAAGCAATTATCAGACAAGCCAAACGTTGGGATGCTCTGTAGGTCCCTCCTCAGAAGACAATTCCTATGGCTGGTATTATGCTACAAGCAAAACAGAATACATGTAAAATATAAAATCTAAACTGAGCAATCCCAAAAAACACCATTGCATATAAACCTGGATATTGTAATTACTTCATAGAAGTTTCCCCATTTGCCAGTGGTGCTTTTGGGTATTTATACGTTTTTTATTTCTTGATTCAATGTGAGCTCAGACACTTGCAGCTCTGTCTCTATCCACCCCCTTGCTACCCAGAAACCAAATAGAGGTGACAAGTTCGACAGCACCCATACAGGAGACTCCACAGTGGCAAACTGGCTGCAGAAAATCAGACTGAGCCACCAGGAGATTTTGCTGCTGACATGGTCTAACTGCAGCATAGGGCATTACTCTTTACATTGTTTGGAGCCTCTTTACTCACAGGAATATAGTTGGCATTAATGTAGTCGGAACCCTCTTCTTCATTCATTGAAACTAACCGGACACGGCTAAAATCATCTGTAAAGGGGAAAAAAATACATGAAAAAAATATATGATCACCTCAAACTAAGTAAAATTAAAAATAATCCTCTAAAATCTGAAAAATCCACTAAAAATGAAGAATGCTCATATTCACCAAGAGACAGCAATGGTTGCTTCAGTAAGCACTATGTGGTTGAAACACAAAGTGAAAAATGTCCTTCACAACTGCCAACCCTTTGATTTTCATTAAAATTGTAAGAAAAAATAACACTTCTCAGTAGTAGAAATGATCTTACATTTCTTAACTCCAATCATCGGCCTTAGATTAACAGAAAACCTCTGTTGCCTGATTCTGTTTAGGAGCAGGTCTTAGGACAGGCTTTTATTGGTCACAGTTCTCTTATTAAAACCCTTATTTCCCTGTAGAGGCAGTTCAGCAGGAGCCTCCATGCACTATACTCACATGGTAGGATATTTGTGTAGCGATTTTTACAGCGATTCATGGGAAGGTCAGCAGCAAAGTGGGGTATGTCAAGCCCAATCAGTTTTAGCTCCTGGGGTAACAGAAATAAAAATGTCAAGGTCAAATTCACCAAAATTCAAAATATAATTATTTGTGAAATGAGTGTGTGTGGCACGGACCAAGCTGAAAACATTCATAGAGCTCTTTATAAACTGACAAGAGGAATACACTGAGCCTCCTTATCTGTGGTCCGTGATTTTGGCTCAAAACAACTTCAGATCAATGACAGAGCCTCTTCTCCTGATACTATTGAGGCACTGCTGGCAGTCCAGGCTGTGATTAAGGACTGCTCCTCTTTTGTGGCACTTCATTAGCTAAAATAGGGCCAGACCAGGGATTAATAAGTTATTTCTGTGGTGGTCATCCACACCCCTTTAACAGATTTCTTTTGTTCCTCAGGTGGCTTTTGATCTTGATACTGGGGAATGCTTGAAAGATGTTTCTAGTTATTAACATAAATAGCCGCATCTAATATACGATTCAAAAAAAAAATAAAAGTGTTTTTCACTGAGAGGAAGGGCACATGTCAGCCACACACTGCAGTGGGTAACATCCTGAGAGGCCTCTTCTTCCACTTTGAAGTGTTGGGAGAATTGGTCTCACTTCAGCAGCTCTATGACTGGAGCTTTTTAGTTTTAGATGATTAAACTGAATCTAAATGCTGGATAATTCAGGCAATGCATCTCAATAAAATGCATCCCACTTGCTTTTGAGGAGGTTTTTGATGCCATCCTCTCATTTCACTGCTGCCTCCAAAATTAAAGAAATTATAAAAATCCTAAATTTCAATTAGGCTGCCAATAGATGCCAAACTAAAATGGACAATTATCCAGATCTAAATGTGATGAGCTATGGAAAACAGCTTACTAAATACGGTCTTGAATAAAAGCAAGGACCTATTTTAAGCTCTGCAGAACTTCAAGTGAAGCTCATCCACCTAGCAACAGCACACAATAAACACAGCAGTGGATAGGAACACACCACACAAACTTAACATCTGGAAAAAGCTGATTTAAGCATGGCAGCTAGATGAGGAAAGAGTCCCCGCAGATTTACCTCAAATTGCAGAGAAAATTTATAATCTGAATCTTTGGCCATATCCTTGATGTAGCCATCAAAATCATCCAACTGGACAGGGCTTTAAAGAACAAATAAACATACAAACATTTAGAAAAAAACCTTTTTAAATAGGTTTCCATTCTACCACAGAACGTTATCAAGTTACAAATAAGTATTTGCAATTGTTAATGCTAGAAGGTAAAAAAAAATGTGAATGTTTTAAACTCATCTGAGTATTGCTCATTCCAGCAATACTCAGATTACTGAGTAACAGATTAATAGATTTCATACTGAGGGCCTGATTTTGGAGAAAGTCTATGGAAAAAAAAAGAAAAAAATGATGCTGTTGTAGCTACTATTTTCTTTGCTGCTTTTGAGAACTGTAGGCATTTGTCATTAGAGGCTGAATCGTCCTCCTGGAGAAATGGTCACTAAAAACAGTGCGGTATAATGATTCAAAGCCACACAGACCTTCAGCAAACAGATAGAAATTGGCCTTGCTTGAGTGACTTGCATTGCTCTACACACTTTAGCACCACACAGAAGTCTATTTCTTTATACAGGCACAGCCTCCAAACATCCAGGAGGAATAATTAGGCCAGCTCTCTGAATAAGGACCCACAGGTAAACAGCTTCCCTCCCCTAATTATCATGTGCTAATTTACAAGCTACTGGAGCATGTACACAGCGATCTCTTCATTTACTTTGAGGCAATATGCCCAAAGGATCTTGTCTTATCACCGCTTAATTATCCCTCTTTACCCGTTAGCATTAATAATCTAATGTTCTAGCAACAACCGCAAGGAGAGCCACATGTCAAGAGGGAAATAAATGCATTCAATTTTTTTTTTTTTTTTTTTGTCGTTTGTCATTTTTAACTAAGGGAAAGCTCCACTGGAATCACTAACAGCTTGGCTAGTTGATCTTGTTCCTCATGACTAATTCTGTATCAGTCAGGAGCTGTTTTACCAGAACTTATCTATTCAGAAGAGTTACTTTTGTGCAGTTAGGTTTGTTTTTGACTTTCTGACATTTCTCTCAGGATGTGTTTACTAAGAAATTTTCTGTAACTGCAGTATCATTATGCCAATGCATTTCATCCTGCATATTCACTCTAAAGTGACAATTTTAAAAATTTTCTTTAATTATTCAAGAAGTCACATACTTGGTCAGCTTTCTCTTCTTTAACCCGTTTTTACTCCTGTAAAGGGAAAAAAAATCACTTGTTACATTGTATGCTCTTAGTTGATAGTTGATAATGATTTTAAAATACATGATTTATGATCACCATCTTAGGATAAAGTTGGTGATAGTATCTTGGACATTTTTAAGCTAATAGTTATTAATTCTGTTATTTTGCATTCGTTATTTTCATTGACGTTAAGGGGATGAGTTTTCCATTTGCTGGCTCTATGAACACCTGCTTGTAAAGGGGAAAACCCATATGCAGAAGCACTGGCTCCTCTGCAAATTCTGACCCAACAACACCGGTGGCGGCATATGAGCCTGGGTTCTGCCCCAGGAGTCTGCAGTGCTGCAGCCAGCCCTTCTCCAGCAGCTGCGGGATGGAAAAGTAGATACCAGCGCTGGAGCGTTACTGGGAATAAGTGTGTGTCTGTTGGGTAGATATCTGCAAATTCAAGAGTAGTGGAAAAAACAAATGGCCCAATCAGCGTTCCTCACTCACTGTATAGCCTGCTTATGGGATGGCCAATGAAAAAAATGCTGAATATCCCACTAGTTTCACCAGCACTAAGGCTTAAACCGCAGAAAAATTTATTGACTTCTAATAGAGATAATTATGCCAGTCATGTAATGCACTGTCTTGACTTGATTTATAAGTGATACAGTTCACTGCAGACAGTCAGAGAGCAAGATTATGAATGAATTAAGCAGTATTAACCTTAAGAAAAGGACAAAAGAACAGCATTACACTATCTACCTTCATGTACTTTGTTGGAGGGGGTACATGTGGGAGTGAGTGAGTGAACAAGAGTGTGTGTATTCACTTAGTCATTGTCACAAAGCCATTAACTGATTACTCAGATTAAATTAAATGCACAAAGCAAGCACCCTGGAATACTTTGGTTATAGGTTTGGAAATATTGATCCTTCCCTTTCAGCGAGATGACAGAACCAACAAGTGCACAGACAGACAGTGATGCAGCAATGACAGAGCACCAACAGATTCTAGCTTCCCCAGAAGGAATCTTAACTATGTCATATTTCTTTTTTTATGAGTATTAAATAATGTCTGTTCATTAATCACACTATATTGATGCCATTTTTAATTCATGACAATAGTTGATTGATTTCTAGATACTTTGGGCTAGAGCTTCAATTTTCAAATTAAAGATAAAGACTTCTAACTTCAGAGCAGTTAAAAGAGTAAAGAAATAAATATTTAAAAATGGAGTTTTTTTAACCTTTTAAGCTTAGAAGAGAAACAATTCATTCATTTCCAAAACGAAAATTTCTGAAATCCAGTTCAGTTATCACAAAAGTTCAGTTATCACAGCAGCTGCAACATTATCAGAGCAGCCGCAACCTGGGATAATTTTGTTATCTGGTTAAAGTACCTTTCAGTTTAGATCCAGATATTTGTCTGCAGATTATACAAGAGCAACTTTACACTTAAGTGGAGATTTATTTTGCAAAGCATTATAGCATTATACACCTCTTTAGCCTATGATGTTATCTATACAGATACAGTCACTGATTCATGTGTGCTATACCCTGGTAATATTATTCTACATCTACAGTTTTTCCAAAGAAATCTTAAAATTAATTTATCTAGATTATTCAATGTAATTCTCTTTCATCCCTGTGACCATGGTAAATCTTTTAATGCTGTGCACACTGGAATTCATTTCAAAGGAAAAAAAAGTGCTGCTTATCATGGGAATGTTTCTAAGAACTCTTCTCCAAGGAACACTTCAAGAGGCAATAAAACAAATGACTGACATCCATTTCTCAGAAACAATTTCTTGCGCTTTCAGAATCTCAAGAGGCCTTTATTTCTTAGCATTGCAAGTATTTCCTGAATGTTCATAAATATTTTAAAACAACTTGTGCACAAAAGATACTGGCTGGTATTTCATTTTTTCGTCTATTTATCCTACAGATTAAAATACAAAGAGAAGGATTGAGCTCATGTCAATCAACTTCTTGAAACTTTCCTAGACTAAACTAGGTAGCTTGATTGTGCAGGCAGCCTCCAAAGGCAGATGCACATCTCCAAAGGTGAGTTCATGCATATTCAGGTGCAAAAGAAGGAGACAACTCTTTCTGCAGCAGTGCNCGAGTTCATGCATATTCAGGGCCAAAAGGAGACAACTCTTTCTGCAGCAGTGCCACTGAAAATGACCATCTTGGAATTCTTCATGCTCAGAGTTACATGGGATGAGTTTGATCTGTACAACAACAAAATGTTTGCCTCATCCTCCATCACTGTGAGATGCTAGTGAGGTAGCTAGTTAAGTTGCGTTTATTTCAGGCAAGTTAAAAGACAATATAATATTAACTCGGAGGGATTTGCAAGACTTGTTTCTACTCTTAAATTGTATTTGTGCAGAGAACATGCTTTGACTTTCAGGGGAAAATAAATATACCTTTTTCCTTTTTTTTTTTTAAATCGCTCATGCCTGGGCCTACTGCAAATTTAAAGGGTCCTTCTACAGATTCAATATAACATAAGGAAACCAGTCTCAGAAATCTCTACCCAGAAGTTTTCTATGACTACTTACCAGGGCATTATAGCTGTATGATACCAGGAAGAGGGAGGGTTTGGTCAAAAGTAAATTTTTTGCAAACATGTTTTTGTACACCACCAGTTTTGTACACTATTGGACTTTGGATCATCAGGAACAAAAGTTTCTTTTACACAAACAAAGCATTTTGGGGTAATGGTTGATTATAACTTCACTTGTAAAAGGCTGGTGAAATAGTTCTGGTTCTAAATAGACCCTGCGACTTCTCCTGCTATGTATTTTCAAAGCACCATTCACTCATTTACTAAGCCTTTATAAACTATTTATAGATGAAACTATTACACACACACACACACACACGGTGACCCAATTTTTGCACTTGGAAAATGCTAGTCTATATGGACTATCAGAAAATTGATGTTTCCCAGAGCAAAACTCTATTGATATCAGGAGACTAACTGCACCATTAAAGACATCACACATGAAACAGGTCGGGCAATATTAAGCAATTTTAGTATGAAAAAGCAGCAGCACCAAGCAATGAACAGGTAAATAACTGGCAGAAAAAAACAAGGTTTGCAATGAAGTTGCAAAATTTGCAAAGACAGAGCAATGAAATGAATATGATGACCATCCTAAAATTAGCTTTTTAATACCAAAATGGGTTGGAGCTAAACAGACACACAATAGATGAAACAGGGTAGCAAATACTTTGATACCCACTCCTCTCCAAGCTATGTTCTAGAACAAGAAAATTATAACTTAAAGAGCTTCGACCCATTTGAAAAGAAAGGCACAACACATCTTTCATGGAATAGAAATTAACATTGCTTAGACATTGCATATGGAAAAAAAAAACAAGTATATCACTTACCAAGGATTAATATAAAATGCCAAAAGATAATCAGTCCAAAGGCATGAGGGTAGCAGAGTTAGGAAAGCAAATACACTTCTACGCCTGTGAGCATTAATAAATAACATACATAAAGATGAAAAAGTGAGCAGAGTTAGTAAGACAAACAGAAGTTAGGAGGTCAGCAAATCCTACTTCAAAACAAGCTAAACGCATATAGGCTTCCTTATACTGTCCTTACTACCAGCCACAGAATCTTTGTTCCTCAAGCTGAGACCCCGTGTAGCATTTTCAGCTGTCCACAATAAAATTATGAATGAATTGTGTAGTATTTATTCAGACCTACTATTTTAAAGCACTGTTTAATATAGATTTTAAGAGACTGAAATGTATTGAAAATTTCATGCACAGGCCTGTGTGCACTATATAGAGTGCTGCAAAACCTATTTTGCTGATGTTTTGAGCTATTTCAGGGTAGATATATTTTATTTTCATCGCATATAACTATCATAATCTACCACGCTTGTTCCTGTGGATGTCAGCGGGAACATCTATATATCTGAGTTAAATTAGTATCACGCTGATGTCTCTTAATCCCTATTGTGTCAGATTTCTGAAAAAGGCCACAGTTTTTGCAGAGAGTTCTTTCTTTACATGCTTTAAATTCTTTCCTAGATTTTCACCAGAAGAGTATTTGAACTTCTTTCCTTGTTTTCTATGAATAATTTTTCACAGCAGGTTTTACTGTTGCTAAATAAAACTTATTATTTGAGTAAAAACAAAACAAACAAAAAAAGTTGTAAAATTCTGTATCTGTAGACTGGTTACCAGATTCAGCTTAATCAAGAAAACACACTGAGGCCTGTTCTACAGTATTAGTTGTGTGGGCTACAAAGACTTCGTAAACACAGCATACCATGAAACCTAAATTACTCCAGTAATATGATTTTTGGCTAAAAATAGACTCTGATAAATAATATAAATACTGACATTTCCCCAAGAATCAACAGATATGCCTGTGTCACTCTTACTATGTCCCTGGCATGGCCCCAAGCAAAATAGGTTTCTTCATCAACCCTTCTGCCTGTCTTTGGGGCCACAGTTCCCTCTCTGCTGTCTGGATAGACAGAGCATTTGACTCTGGGGAAAGCCGGGGCTTTTCCCTCAGAAGGCAATTGAAGTATAGGAAAGGGGTTGGCCTCACTAATCCAGAGAAGTCAGGATCACAAATCTAGACACATGGGTTTCACCTACTGAAATTCTGGATATATCCACCAGGAGTAGTTTTTTTTCAAATATATTTTTATAACATTTTTATATATTTATATATGCATGTACATACATATATATACACTAAATTAAGCAAAAAGAACCTTTGCTTACACATCCAAACCCATTCATTAATTCTCCTTCTCATAAAAAAAAGCCTTTTCTGGTTTTAATAACATCTGTTACTAGTTTAATCATTTGATTCAAGCTTGGATCTTTAATTAACAAAGAGTGTTTGATCTTCTGCCTTCATTGCTATTAACATAGTCCAAGTAGGAGAAGCTGAAAAAGAGATTAGTTTCTAATGCATACAGCTGGCTGCTATTAAAACTAGACCAAGCAAGTGAAGCTTGTTTAATATCCAGTTAATTAGCAGCACTGTGAGGTATTGACAGGATTTGTGGGGCTTGTTAGTTCAGTTTGCACGCTTATTAGCAAAAGGCTTGTTTTGGTGCAGTATCAATCCACTTAATCCTGTCCTTGTTGGCAGGCTGTGTCCCACGAGGTCATGGAAGTAGTTCCAAGTGCATCAGCTTCTTGGCTGCCAACATAGTTGACCATGGCTGTGAAAGCAAGGCTCTTGTTTCCTTCTTCCTACACACTGCAGCAGTGTTTCAGATGGCCACAGTATGCTTTTAAATATCTATGTTTAGACTTGCCTTGAAAGACATTGTTTTTTTGGTATAGATTGCTAAAACAGCTGCCTTACAGAAGACAAAACACCAGGTCATTAGCCCCCATTCACTTAACAAGAACATGAATGAGAATGACCACACTGGCCACCAGTCAAGGAGTGCTTAAGGGCCTTCTCCTTCTGTAGCAGCTAATCCTACCACCCTTCTTTTTCAAGTATTTCTCTTAAACTGATGCTGTTAGTGATGGCTTGAAATCCATAGTTAGTGCCTGCAACTCTTGTAGGTGGTTTTCCAGACTAGCAAAAATATGTTGCTCTTCCAGTCATTTCAGCAGCACTATTACAAAGTTACAGTAAATGTTTGAGTTTCCATACAAGTCAAAACGAGCTAATGGCACAGCGTGAAGACAGTTGCTAACTGGTCATCTTTAGGCAAGCTTACTCTTAGATGTAAAAACATCTCCTTGGATGCTAATGAATTTATAGGTCAAGTGTCTATCCTTGTGTTATTTTAAGAAATATGTGTCTAATAAAAAGGAAAAGAGATCCTCCAAAAACCAACTTGGTTGACATATGTTATAAATCATTCCCTTCTATAAATGGTGGGTGATAGAATACATAGTCTTCAGTCATTATTCAAAGAAATATAGTACTAAAATAACAGGTAATGTAGCTTTATCCTAGAACAGTGACAGTGTGACATAAAATCAAGCACTTACTTAAAATTTAAAGATTATACTTGCTAAAAAGTATAGATGGGGAAACAATTAAAAACTTGGTTTCGAAACACTCACCAATTGTAGGGAAGCTTTCCATCTCTCTCTAATGATGCAAAATTGACAAAGGTTCCAGCCCCGCACTCCCTGTTTCAGGAAGACCATGAGAGCACCAAGTTATCATTTTTGGATTCACAGTACTTGCAGTGATGTTGATTTGAAAAGAGATCTCCTGGAGACCTTTCTCAGAACTGCTGAGCACTCACTTTTGTGACTAGGTCTACGAAGTAATGTGCAATAAATGTAACTGAAATAATTTCATCCTTAGCATAGCCCTCCAAAACCAGTAAGAACCCAACACCATTTGAGATTGAATTTCCTTATCATCTATAAAAAGAAGGAAACAAGGAAAAAGTGCTACTAAAGACCTTAAATAGTTCTCACTTTCTATCCAGATTGAAATTTTTATAGCACTAGTTGCCTGCCTCAATATATATACCTTTCTATACTACATATTAACATTCCAATTCCTTTAAGGAAAAGAAAATTGTCTCCATTTTACAACAGAAGCATGGTAATTCTGAATACACAAAAGAATCGCGTAAAAGCTGAATTTCTTGAGTCTCATTCCAGTTTATGAGAAGTCCATTATTTTCAGCCATATATGATAAACTGACTTGACTGTTTTTTTTTTGTTGATTAAATAAACAACTTCTTGCAGCTCCTCATTGAATTTATTTTTTTAGTTTCCTCCTGAGGTCTTTATCATCTGTAGCAGAAGAAGTGAGGAAGTGAGAAAGAAAAAGCTTTGGGCTGAATGAAAAGTCAGTCATTAGATAGGAAAGAAAATTGATTTACATGTTTCTTTTTCCCAGAATCAGTTATGTATTAAAGGAGCAAACAACATACCGTTGAGTGCAATAGATGGCCTGAAAAAATCTGTGATGTGGTAATCTGTTGCACAGAATATACAGCCAAGACACAACACATAAAATGCACTGTATGCTGGGTAGCCAAGTAGAAGACTCTGAACATAAACTTTTGAAATGCAATCATCTGTTTTTCCTGACATAGTGGGGAAAGTTAAAATATACTCATAGTTTATAAAAGGATGAAGATTTCAATAGACTTTACTCAGTAGGTGAACCACATATGGAGAGTTTGGAGGATATGTAAGGCTCAAGGCTTTCCATAGCCTCTGAAATACAGGTCTGAAATACAGACCTATCACCTGATAAATCAACTAGTAATTTATCTGGTGATAGGAAAAATCTGTTCCAAGCACATATGACAGATCTGAAAAGGCATCTTGATATCCTTCTCATGTCCAGCTGCTTAAGATCCCAATTGTCTTTTCGGTTCATGACCTGAGGTTCCCTTTATAATGAGTGCACTTCTTATTGACCCATCCATCAAAATTCAAAATGAGATAAAGTTCACGCTTATAACTCAAGCCAATAATTAGATATAGGGGCTCCCAAACGGCAGCAAGACAGCTTTTTTAAGGTATCTTGTTCACAAACATCTTGAGCATCACCTATGTAATCACGCATCTTCAACTGCAACCATCATTATGACCTAATTATTGTTGGCTGAACATTTTGAAATGAGCATAAATTTGGACTTACCTGGCCATTTGCAGATGCTTTCTTCTCAGTACAACAAGAGTCACCAGAAGCAGTCCAATCAGAAGGATACTCAGGATGGCTAGCACAGAGATTACCACTACGTTTGGATTCATCTCAGTGACTGTACATACAAACAATGACTCTTGGTTATTGAATTCAGAAGAGGTGACAGGTATTTCTTTTTTCTGAATATTCATACTGTTATTTTTTGAACTGTTGTCACTGACTCTGGAGCGTTACTGACAGAAAAACCTACTACTAGAGAAAAAGGAGTTTTTTATCAGTTACTGCCCTTACAAACTTTTACTGGGGAGATGACTTCACTATGGCATTTTTTTTAAGCTTTGGCATTTTCTAATCTTTTTCCTTTGAAATGACATTTGTAAAACAAGGAATGGGAGAAGAAAATCTAAAAATCAGATATTCATTACCATCTATGTCTCCCAAAATGCATTTCAACACCAGTTAAATTGTTCCTCAGCAATAATCTATAACTTCTCTAAACCAAAAATAAAATAAAGTGTCAGAGATTCTGTTGATATATAGGCTGAAAATGATTAAATGACATTGGTAAATAAATTTTAACAAATATTCTCTTTTAAATAAGAACTGAAATCAGTTCTCAATAATGAAACTGTGATTTATTTTTGATTCATATTATACTTACTAACTTTACTATCCTGAGACCAGATACCTTTTTTTCTGCTCACTGAATAAGAAGAAACCCTTCTTACTTAACTTGATTGGAATAACTTTATATCCACAGTAGTTTAGAGAAGCATTTTTCAAACTAAAAATCATGGAGAAATCTTCTCTTTAACAGATTCTAAATGAGACTTTCTGCTTATTTTGTTTGGCCTTGGCTGGGGAGAAATTTTTCTCTACAAATGCCACCAGGCGGTACCCTGATGTTCATCTTTGAAACCACAAATTAGCAATCTGACAGAGCAAAATCTAACAGAGCACTGAACCACTAGATCATACTTTTCCAAGTCAACCCTTTCAACAGGGACTTTTCTAAAACTCTTTTCAACTTACTTCCCCACCTCATCCACAGACGGTAGCCCTTCAGTGACACAAAAACCTCTGCTGCCAGTGCAACTGAGCAATTTTAGAAGTCAGGGAGACACGGATGCTGCGACTGGAGAAAGAAGAAGCAAACAGGGAAGTGCTGCTTACCCATAGTGGAGACGGCAATGAAAGTGGGGACACTGGGACTATTGTGGCTGAAGGTGGTCACGCTGCAGTTGTAGGAAGTGGCAGGGGATAGGCTGGAGATTGTCACTACGTGTGATGAGACAGTGATAGGTTCCTACAGACAAGAGAAAAACACACTGGTGTTGGTCTCCTATAAAGGTAGCACAAATCAGTGCTTCTCTGTCCACCCATGCATTTTTCCTAGATAAAGTTAAATATGTTGAAAGAAGCAAACTCTTGGAAACCTAGAGAAGGTACCCTCCACCCTGAAAAGAGACAGGTAGTCAGGCAGGTACAAAGAAATTTTATAAATACTTGTATGGGAAAAGAATAGAAAAAAAAAAAGCACTGACTTAAGGGAATAAGTGCATAAGGTCTGCAAAAGCTTTTCTGTACCTGACAGCCGAATCAAAGTAGAATGTCAGGTGTGAGAGCAGAGACACTGAGCTAATGGTTCAGAAGGGGATCAAGGACAGGCTTTACAAACTATCTCAATGCAGCTCTGGAGTCTGAGGTCCTGTAGTAAGCTGAGTGTAGATTTTTGCAATGGCTTCTTTTTAGTCATGAGTAACTTCTAGACTTACAAGGTTTCCTGTTGCAGTGCAATTTCAAGGTCAGCTACACTGATAAAAATCACATGTATTTGGCTACAATGGGAGAGAATTTGATTCCCTCAGTTGGTTGGACTTTTTCCAAGTTCTCCTTCGGGGAATTTAAATTATTCATCTGAAACCCAAGACATTTAATCCTGAAAAGCTGTTGCTGTTTTTGATTTTGCTGACTTAAAAATGGAGGAAAGGGATGAAAATGTTCATTTAATTAGCATTGAAAATCTTGTAAAAGAATTTTCACCAGTCTAGTGGGAAAGCATCCCTAATGGTTCAAAAAGGATTACTGAGCCTTTCCCCTTTCTTCAAGAAGACAGAAGGGAGTGTGACGAATGTAGTGAGAAGTAAGCTGGTAATTTCTATGTATTGCCCAATGCTAGATGTTTACTTCAGCAAATGGGAAACCCCATGAAGTTCCAGCTAAAATGGAGCAGTCTTTTGCTGATGTTCTTAAAACTTATCTACCCAATACTGCAGCTGCAAATCCTGTGTACCTTCCTTGCTTAATTGCATTATCATTCTGAGTTTCTGTTAAGTGGATAGTAACTTTGTGGTCTTTGGTTATTCACTGAGAAAAAAAGTAGGAATCCATATGCAGAATCTGAACTATTTAAAAGATTAAAATGAATTTTTCTCTGGTCAGTGCCTTTCTCATTTTTTTAAAAAAATATTAAATATTTCACAGGGTGGTCTTACACAGGGTTAAAGACTATGTATGTTTCCCCTGGAATGAGCTCAGTGGGTTATTTTCTACTTTCTTCCTGAAATGATTTCTCATTATGTATGAGTAACCCTCTAAGAGAATGATGTTTCATGGCATGTAATCATGTAATCACTAGACCATCAGCTAAATCTCAAAACAAGCCTCAGATGTTGCACAGCATTAAGTCTCAAGGATTCAAAATTACTATAGCTCCTATGGTTTGCACAGCTAGCATTATCAGTCTGAACACTCAGATATTCATGTGGCCTCAGAGCACAGGTACCTAAATGCACATAACAAAAAAGAAGGCTCATTAGTGAACCTCTTTAGGTGAGTGGGGAAGGAAAAACCCTAAGAGGCACCAAATGTCTGACAAGCAGCCATATTTGCAACATAAAGGTACTCCTTGAATAAGAGTAAGGATTCTACCTAATTAACTGTTAACAACCCTCAAAGAACAAATGAAAAATACGCCAGATAATTAGTTTCTGCATAAAAGATCTCAGCAACATGGTGCGAAAATACCTCTATTTTTCCCATTCCTTGTTAAGCCAGCTGGCCACTCTTCCTTTCCTGCTCATTGATATGCCCTTAGTTTTGTGCCCTTTTATGTTTTGCAGAGTATATTACAGCCATTAATTGACACTGTTGGATGTGTTAGATGCGCATAGCTTTGGTCCGAACGGTTACAATCTCTTATTTGGGTTTCTTGTTTTCTTTTTCTTTTTCTTTTTTTTTTTTAAGTATGCAGGACAGAAGCCAATCCTAAATATTTTAAAGAAACTCAATATTTCAGCATTTCAAATAATTTGGTAGCTTAGGTCTAATAGATTTAATTCTTAACCACATGGTTAACTTTGGTTTAATGACCAAACGTGTACTGGCCTTCTAATGTAATTGGGCTTTATACTTAAATGTTAAACGGCAGAGAACAAAAGAGAAAGTTGCAATGTCCAAGTCTGCTTTTTAGAAATGAAGAACAGAAGCCAGAGAAGAGGCATCTACATACCTGGGCTTTTGCTTCCTGACCAGATCCAGCCTGCAGACAGTGGACTTCAAAGAAATCAGCCACTCCTTCTTCCACCCATAGCAGAGTTACTGAAGTCTGAGTCTTGTTGACAGCAAACAGCGATTTTGGAGGGGCTGGTTCTGGTGAAGAGAAAATCTCATCTTAATAAGTTTATCTCTTAGGTCTCTGGACAATCAAGAAGGGGAAGCATCAAACAAATGAAGGTAGCACATGATGCCTTCAGTCTTTCTTTTGCTTCAGATAAAGTCTACCAATATAAAACTTCAGCTTGCGTGTTGCTAAGTTATCAACGTAAAACAGGAAGATGGTGAAGTATCTTGTTTTCTTCTGCTCTATTTAAACTGTTCTCTGTTTGGACAGTTGGATAATTACTTCACTTCCCTTTTCAGTAAAGTGTTTGCTTAGGGAGGATCAGCATATTCTATTAATGGAGAGATATTTGCAGAAACTCTTGCAGGAGAAGAAGACAGTCCACCTGTTAGCAATGCATTCTGGATAAGAAACTTCTGCTTTGCAATCCTGCCACAGAAGTGAATCAAGAAGCAGCTTCTCACAACTGAACACTTTCTAGGTTCATTTAATTTTATCAGAGAAAATGTTTAGTCAGTTAGCAGTTAAAAAAAAATCTTCCAGTCTGGTATTTTGCAGGTTATCTTTTTATGGCCATTGGATCTGCGCTCATTTTAGATAATGGTCTAAGGGGATCTCATCCTCACTGAATTCTAAGGAGATGAATCTTTTCACAGGAAGGTTGTTGCTGTCACTCGGGCAAGATCCTGAAAACAGTGGACTCCTGGACTGTATGGGAGTATGGTGTGAACACTGCCTGTTGAAAGTGAGTGTTTGCTCAGCAGTACACTGATTCTTCAGGGCCTCCAAGCACTCATTTTTGCATTTTGAAAATACTATTTCACATATCTTGCAGCTCTGTGCAGAGTGGGCATGGGAGAGGAATATGCATATAGCAACTGAACAATAAATTTTAAATGGGTGGGAAAGGAAAGAAGAAAATAAAATGACTAAAGGGGAAAATTCTGCTTCAGAACCTAAATTATGAAAAAGCCTAAGGGGAAGTAGGAATCTGCTAGTCCAGCCCACCTCAGATTTGTTAACAGGGGCTTTTAATGATCAAACAGTGCCAGCTCTAGTTTCTTCTATCCAGCTCCTATAAGGTCTCTCCTTGCGGGCCCTGCAAGGGCCTCCCTTACAGCAAGGGCCTTGACAACTGTCATTGAGAGGCAACATCTGACCTCTAGCGGAGCTCACTCATGACTGCAATATCTCCTCGAATTAAGAGTGCCTTGGATAACGTAAGTTTAGGGGAAACAGGAAAGTAAAACCTAAGGAGCACAGAAAGAGAACGGCGGCTTTGGCATTACTATCTTTTTTTCATGATGTTAATAAATGCTTTTTTTTTCCCATTTAAAGTTTTCTTCTTATTTTGATCGTGATGGCTTCACACACGGGATACTCAGTCCCTCAATCTCCATCTCAAGCTGTTCTCTAGAGTTTACGCATTTAGTAACCTATTGATATTTAAAGAAATCTGTAATTCTCAAACAATGAGGCATTAGGAAAAGCCTCAGACAAGGTGAGAAGTAGCAGAGCCCTGAACTTCCCTGATCAGCACAGATTTAGTCATCTGTCTTCACTACATAGAGGAACACAGGATCTCACCCCTGTCTCCATGCGTGTTAAATCTTTTGCTGTCTGGAATTTTCATGCAGCACAATTTTGCTCTTTTTTTTCTTTCTCTTTTTTTTTTCATTCACAAATAATTTCTTGAGATACTGTCAGAAGAGCTTGGATGTGGTATGTGTAAGATTTGCCATAAAAAATCTGGCATAAATGCATAAATGACTTGCTCAAGAGGTTATAGATATTTTGGAGATGCATCTGATTCTCAGACAATCAGACCAGTGTTTTAGGGCTGGAGGCTGCCAAGATTATATTGGCAACAGTGAGCGAGTTAAAGAGAGCAGGGAAGTGACTGAAGCACAGTCACATGGACTGCAGGATACATTGTGCCCCAAAATCAGATGGGAAGACTTCTCTCTTCCTTAATTCTTCCAGTATATCTCCTTGTAGATTCAGAAACACATTCCATTCCCTACTCAAGATAAAAAATGGTCTCAGTTAAAATATGAGTTTTATATTTGGGCATCATTCCAAGCAAATCCTCCTTTTGCCTGCAGCAAATGGCTTGATTTGTCTGCAAGTGGAAATTTGCCAGGATGAAGCAAACATCATGGAGGAAAGAACATTTGGCAGGGGCCTTTAAGTGACTGCCAAGTGCTGAGTCGTCTATCACTTAGAATCTGTTCCCACTACTTCTAATTACAACTCTCATTCTCAGAAACACAGAAAAGGAAATCTCTGGTAAAATATCTTTACTTTTTGTCTATTCAGAATGAAAGTAGCATAAAGAAAAAAAAAAGAAAAAAAAACAAAAAGAGTCTAGAAGTAATTTATCAGAAGTAATTTATCAAAATTGAATCCATTGATTTTTTTTTTCTGTCAATAAAAGAATGAGAGCAAAATAGCCATAAGAGTCTGCTTGCAGTCACCACTTGCTGTTTTCCCTGTCCATAAGCAAAGAATTTGAAGATAGAACTAGGCTGCAGAGTATGCAGCATGAATAAAATATGACACTCATGGACCTGCCTGAAAGATAAACCTAGCCGATGTTTCCAAATACTTCCCCTAAAACTTTTTCATAATGATTGATGTTCGGGGGATGTATTTACACGCACACATACACCCAGTCAATCCCGGGAACAAACACACACATACAGGCAAGCAGTGCAGTCGCAAGAATCTGAAGTTCTTCTTTGATTACTTTCCACCAAAAGAAAGCACACAAATCTGAAGGCTGTAGAAAAAATCATATTTTTTCTGCCCTATGCAAGTCCTGTCCACTGCTTGCCCCAACTTTGGTAAAGAGATTTGAGTAAAACTAGGTAGAAAGAAGATAGATAATTGCTTCAAGACCTCTAATTCAATCAGAAATTGAGGAGTTTACTCCTCTCACTGTCATTAAGTAAGGTTTATTATGTGGGGAGTGAACATAGTCTGATTTGAAATTATTAATGCTTCCTTATCAGTCTTCACAGTATAGTTATTGATTATAAAAGCGGTTAAGCACATTTCGTAATTTCTGGGTACCTACACCTCAAGGATTCTACATAAAATAATGTAAAAATAATGTAAAAACTGTGGAGTGCAGTGGTATACTGTGAGATCTTCTTTACAGGTAAAGGTTGATAATGAGAAGAAAGACATATCTAAAAGTCCTTCTCAGCTAAAGAACCAAAATCTTTTTGCTTCTTTAAATATAGTATACATATTTCCATAGGAATTATGTTGGGTTCCAGAGCCATGAATTCAGCTGCTTTTTATAAAGAATACTGTCACTGATTTTTACTTAAGGATACATTTTCAGTGATGAAGGACCATGCAGTTGTCTGGAGGGAGAGAAATGGAAAGAGGAAATCAGACCGGGAAACAGAGCTGAATCAGACCAGGAAACAGAGCTGAATCAGACCAGGAGACAGAGCTGAGACCCAGAAACAGGCTTGTCAAATCCAAGAATGGTTCTGTTTGTATTGAAAAGTTCAGGTGCAGAGTCTGAATCCCAGTTCGTGAAAACCTCTTAGAAAAATAATTATGGAGCAGGATTCTCCTCTCAGGGATTAAGAGACTTCCACTCTCCTGTTTCTAATTATTGGCAGATTCTGGTACTCTTGGTAGTTTCATATACGCGAGTGAGATTATCTTCACAACAAAACAAGATGAAAATTACAACTTTCAAAAAAAAAAAAATGCAGTCCCAGGTACACGACTCTGAAATGAGGAAGATGCTGAACTTGCTGACAGTGCTACTTTTACCCTGAAGTCTGAAGTGAGTTTACAGTTTAACAACTATGCAAACATGTTCTTACCCAATTTCACGAGCTGGGGCAAGGAAGTATTGCTGCCTCTTTCAGTACAAGCTGTCACTGAAAGGTTGTAAATGTCCCCCGGAGGCAAGCTCAACACTGCAGTCATCACACTGCGTGTTACCTGCAGTAATCACAGACACTAAGCATTAAATATCACCAAAGCAGATATCCTTCTTATAAAATTAATCTGATTGCTTAATGTACTACAGACAAAATTCTATGTACCACAGCAGATATTTTCTGCATACTCTGAACTTGCTAAATGAACTGGTTCCCACTGACATCAACAGAAGAAAATCATAACGCTCAACAGAATACCAACATGAGAAGACCATCTCAGACTGCATTTCCTCTACAACCAAGAAAAACATAAAGAGGAAAGAAAAACTCCCTCACAACATCACCGAGAACCCTCTTGCACCTGGATTTTCCAAGTTCTACAAAACATCAAACTAAAAGTCTAACCAAACCATGGACTTGACTCCACTGCAACCTTAAGGGACTTTAAATTTAGTCGGACATCCCTAAGAAGAATATACAAGTTATGTACAGGCAAGCCAGCACACATACACATCCTAAGAACTTGCAAATTAGATCTGCCTGGGCAAGGCTAACATCTACCCGGAGATCTATTGGCTTGACATAGATCTCAGGGCCGATTGACAGGGATTGGATTATAAAACAAGCCATAGAAAGCACTGGCTTGAGTCATCTACAAATTTGAAACTAGATAGGATCTGAAATTTGCGGAAACTCCCCAAATTGTCAAAAACTTCCTGTTATTTTGTGGTCAAATAATATCCACATTTATCTAGAAAAAAAAGGAAGCAGAGCTCAGATACCACAACAGACTGGTTTCAGAGTACTTTTAGGATAACTATAAAGCGATCATGCAGGAAATCTCATGGTACTATTTATAGTAATTTAATTTGTAAACTGAATTTTTCAGTCCTGAGAGCGAGTGACAGGTTTGAATTAAGATTAACAAGACTATCCACATTATTTTGGTCACCTGTTTAAAACCAAACAAAACAGCTTTTTCAGAGTATAAGATAGTATTCAAAGAGCAGGAATAAGAAGTCATCATTATTTGAATGTGTTAGCTATTCTTGCAAATAATCCCACAAGAAAGACAAACATTAACATAATAAATCAGGTAAAAACATATTAGTACACTCTGTTTTTTAGAGGAAATATTTTCTGACAGGCTCCTAACCAGAGCTTAGAAGACCAGGTATTCCCTTTTTAGCCTGGAAACATGTGCCAGTACTTACAAAAATGAGTAGTAATAGAGAATTTAGCTATCAAAAAGTTTCTACAGGAGTTTCCTAAATGGTATTTGCTGGTTCACCTGTCATTAAGCTAATAATAAGATAAATATCCCTAAAGACGTATTTTGAAGTATTGGATTTATTTTTTTTTAGCTATCCTCAAATTTTAATCTTTCATTTGTTTTAAAAATTAATAATAAGGTAAATTTTACTGAAAATTACAGTTTTGACAAAAATCAGGTTTCCTCCCTGAAAAAATAATAGTTTTGCAGAAAAATTAGTTTTTAGAAAGAAAGGAAAGGAGCAAAATCATGGGATTTTATTTTTATTTTTTAAATTCAATTCTTAAAATAATGTACTTGTGCAAAAATAATTAAAATATTGAGTTTCTTCCACATTTGAAGCAAAGATCCAAATATTGGAAGCTCCTGCTGTTCAGAAGTCTCATGTTTTTGATCAGTTTTCCTAATCATATAATTAGGCTCACACACTGCTGCAAGCTCCAGATGGGTGCACTCTTGCAGCCACTAGGAAACCTATAAAAGCTGGGGGGCTTCACATAAATCCAAACAAAAATTGCTGATGAATTTGAGCTTATGCTGAAAATCCAATTCTAATTCAGCTTAGCCTACGGTTACAGCAAGGAAACCTTATCCTTGAAAAAGACCAAAGCTTTTCAGCACATCAGTGACTGAAACATCAGTGATGATGTAGGAAAAAAAGCTTCAGGAAGCTACACTGGAGGCATTAGGAGTCCCGTGCTGCCGTGTTCCACTGCTGCTTTAGACACTAGTTGCTCTTATGTCCAGAGGCTGCTGTTTCCCTCCAAGTTAGAGGGGTATCTCAGTACCTTGCAGGATCAATAGCCAATGCATAATGGGCCCAACCACAGCAATGTCTTTCTAAGCAATGTTTAAATCATGACAGGGAGGATGTGCTGAGAACAGTTCTATACGTCTGCCACGTTCCCTGGGCAAGTGCATGCACTCTGGGTGAAAACTCCATCCCATCAGTTAGTGGACCTTTTTCAACTAGAAAATGAAAACCAAACATAGTATCTAAGAACATCTGATTGGTAAAAGTCACCAAATGGGAAGCTATACTGCCTGCAGTGAAGAAACTTAGACAGTATGTTTAGCCTAGGTTAACATTAACTAGGAACTGAAGGGACAATATCTGTTTTCCAAGAAAATACTCTTACATTTTACTATCTGCAATTGACAGTTTTAATATAATGAGACTATTTTTAAATATTCACTTAAATTACCACCACTTGTGTCAAATCACAAATACAGTCATTTTGCTCACTATTTGGACAATGTGGGTCCTCAGAAGTGCATACTTCAGCTCGTGAACCTTCCTATGATCTCAGTCAGTTTGCCTAAAATTTGTCATACATCATTTTTCCACTGAACACAAAAACTCACAGTAAAGAGGTACACTTTCCCCAGTAATGCTTACGCTCTTTTTGATTTTTTTCCTTCCTTCTGCAATGACCACCCAGTGCAGCATCCTGGAATGAGAAAGGTCAGTACCATCTCCTCCATAGCTCCAGCTGATGTACAGAAGGTGGTTGGAATACTCAACGGAGGTAATCTCAGGCGCCACTGGTGCTAAGGGAGTAAGACAAATGCATTACAGAAGGATCTAACGCAGTGTACTACAAAGCACAATTATAAACTTCTGCCAAAGGTTACTGCTAGAAAAAATACCATCACCAAAAATATTATAAAGATATTAGTAAGAAAAGCATCTGCATTTATACTGAGTCTTCAGTGATAGCTGAAATAGATAAAAAAAAAAGACATTTTTGCTTAGAAGACATTTGGAACAGAAATATGTTTTGTTTGCAATCCTTCGGTTAAAAAAAAGTATAAAGTTACAGGCTGACACAAATCATTTTTTTTATCAACATTTACAAATGGAACACAAAATCAAGTTAGAAGCCTCAGATATTGCTTCACTGCATTATATCCCTGAAAAAAGTGACATTCAGTGGGAAATAAATACAAATCGTCACACTGAACAATTTCAATAGATCATTCAGATGAAAAGTGTGTTCTCCTCACTGAGCTGGCATCTTCTCAGGAAGAAAAGCTTCATACCTTTGGTCTTCCAAAGAACATCTCTTTGCATGAAAACTTTTCAGCCTTGCTGCAGCATCAGGCTGGCAAGCCCTTCGATCCCCATATGGACAAAGAAGAAATGAATCTCCAGAGCAACTCATTTCCTTATAAATGTATACTTAAGACAAGTAAGAGAGCTACCTCCTGGAGATCCCCCGGCTCCCCTTTCTTTAATTGCAGGAGTATAACCAACTAACTTGCCATGATCGTCTAACTGGGGTGGTGCAGGCCCCCAGTCTGCATTTAAATCAAGACTGAATGGAGCCCTAAAAGTGACTTTCAGCAACTGGCAAAGCCCTAACTCAAGATGATGACGTCCCTGAAGAGGACATCAGTCATCAGGACAGCCTGAATGAAATGGGAAAAAGCACGAATGAACCCACATGCTTGCAGGTTCTTTTGGACCGCTGTATGGATTGGTCCTCGTCTGTGTTAACCCAGATGAACCGTTTCTCTGAACCGCCTGGACTGCAGGCAAGGAAAGGCAGAGAGACTCCTCTGCGTGTGGGACTATCCGAGAGGGCCACCAGGTGTCACTGCTGCCTTCAGAAAGGCTCGCAGACCGCAGGGTTGGACTTGGGTCAGAGAACACAGGACGGGGACTGAAGTCTTCACTGGGGAAGGCAGCAAACATGATGCCACGGGCTATTTATCTACCTACATATCTGTAAGATTTGTCTCTCAAAATCATCTTTAATTTTTGTGTGTGTTTTTTTTTTATTTTATTTTTTTAATTAGCATAAAATCTTTAAATGTTTCTCTCAGTTTCTGGAGTTCCCAGTCTATCTCTAGGGCTGACCGTGTACTCATTACAATCTAATGTCACAGGAATCTTACTGATTTCCTCTTATACTCAGATATTGTTCGCATGCTTTCCCTGTCCATGTTTACACTGTTAAGTTTGGATATCTGGCAATGACCAAGCAGGAAATGTGTAAAAGAGACAAGACCAGACCTAGGAAGGGATTTCTGTGCCCGACTTTCCTAAGCCATTGGAAGCCCACGTGCACAGAGATACTGTATGAACTTGAATCCCTTTGCTGCCCTGGCTGGAAGTGACAGCTGAAAGCACTTGCTGGAAACTGACACAACTGCTCCAGAGTAAGGGCAGATGCGATCGTACTCATCAGCACTGATAGTCTACCTTTCCTACCTTTCCTACTTTTTTTATTGCTCCAGAATGACTGCTCAATGTGGGAAAACAGAAAAAAAAAAAAAAAAAAAAGAAGAAGTTGGGCATCTTAAAAGCACTTGTTTTAAATCCAGCTGTTTACAGCAGGTGCCATTAAAACCTCATCAGTCACCACAGCAGCCCTGGCAGTCTCCATATGTCACCGCAGCAGTAGGCAACTGTTGCTGCAGGAGCCTGGCTGTTTCTCATGAAATATTTCCTTATGAGGATGCCTGATGCCTCCCACTCACCCTGACTCTTCTGAACAGATGCTGTGGGAGAGAGCTACCTATCACCTAGTCTAGAAGAGAGCTGGCCTTTGCATTGCAGGTGCTCTTGTTTAGTTCACTAAGGCCCCAACGCCACCCAAGTGATGGGATTCTGCATTAGGGAATTGGTGGTGGGCCCTGAGCTCACTGCAAGGTGCTGCTCCCAGATAATCCCTCTTCTTTGGTTTCTTGTATGTGTGTGGGGCAGGCTGTGCAAGGAGGCAGCGTTACACAGAATGAGGCAGAAACGGGGAGAGTGTCCCATAAAACATCGTTTATGTCTCTTAAAAGAAAGAGGCTAAGGGCAATAAAGACCTTCCCAGCCTCCTGCTAACCTTGCTCAGAGAAAAGCAGACCAGCTTGGGACAAAAATTTCAAACTTGCAGACATGGAAAGCTGGTATGCTGCTTCCTGCAAGAGACACCTACGAAGACCTTGTGCTCCAGAGGCTGACTCCTAAGGAAAGAGGTCAGAAGAGGGCAGAAGTATTAACAAGATGCCAATGCTTCTGTTACAGTACGGCCTCAGTAATGACAGCCAGTGAGCTCAACCGTCCCAAGACAAAATGGAAAAGAATTCAATTAATAAGACAATTACAGGACGGGAATGTATTTAACACCAATAATCAGTGATGATTCTGTTGATAAACACTTGTCATTTGATCAAATCAGATTTGTTGTTAGGGTTGTTCCAGGAAAGTGCTGTGCTCACTGCTGTCACACACCCTCATCAATAAACTGAAAGGAAAACCACTGCTGATTAATAAACCACACAAACAGCGTGACAGGAGGAGTAGAGGACCTGGACAGTACTGTGATTTGATTTGTTGCTAACCTGTGCTTGCTCAAACGCAATGTATTTCCAAGTTCCAGGTGCGAAGCTGATTATTTAGGGAGAAAAAAAAAAGAATGCAGTCAAGCCTTCTGGAATGACATATTCTAGAAAGAAGCTCACCAAAGAAAGACTTAGAAGCAATTCAAGGTAGGCATACAGTGTGATGCCATGGCAAATGTAATCATCTAGATATGCAAAGAGTAGAGCATTGAATAGGGTGCTGATGTTGCCTCTGTAGCAAGTATTCAGAAGGCTGTACTGCAATTTCGGTGTTAACATACTTTGGAAAAGACAGTTAAAATTAGAGAGGGAGAGGAGGGAAAACCACAACATAGAAAACTGCCTGGTTAGGGGAGGACTTCAAGAGTTCAATGGATGCAATTTATCAATGGCAAAGATTGAAACTAAGTTCTGTGCAGGCAAAAAAAATCCATTTGAGGTCCTCCAGTCAATAAAAGTGTAGCAAGAATCATGGACTTCATATTAAAGCCAGAAAAATTTAGACCAGAAATAAAGGGTAAATGCCTAATAGTAGGAGGAACTAAGCAGCGGTACATCTCACCTGTGAAGGAGACTCTCCTTCTCTGGATATTTTCTTTCTAAATCCAAACACCATTTCTGAAGGTTTTGCCAATCACAAATGGATGACTTATCTAAGATGTTCAGCCATTTCTGACTTTATCTACATGTACCAGATAAGGAGCTGCTCATTTTTTCATCTAATAGCTGTAATTGTCTTTCCCTGTACAGAGATCCAGATTGATTATAATGAACGTTTATATTTTATAATAAGCTTAACCTCACCGAGTTCTGCTGCAGCTTTCTAAAGTATACAGGCCTCAGTGAAATGTTTCAATTGTGAAATACTCAGCCTGGTGCCCAGAGCAACTGTGAAAAGACACATTTCTCCCCTCATACAGCACCCACCCAGTCAGAAAATGACTGCATTACCGTGAAACAGAAAAGATTATAGATGCCAAATGATAAGAAATGTCACTGGAAATTTTCATGAGGCTCCAAGAAGGAGAAAGGATGAAGGGATTTATAAGGCACTGAACAAGTGCCAGAATTCCTCAACAGACTAGTGTGGGATCAGATATCTCAGGATGGGAGGGTTTCTACCAACTTTAGCAGAGATAGGATTAACTCAGTGATAATTCTCTCATGGATCCATCAAGCACAGGCACTACATTAACCATCACTGCAAATGGGTCTTCTTTACCTCCTCCCTCAATTATATCCTCTTACGCTTTTGCCAAACAGAAAATCTGGGGCTAGGCTCCCTCTGTTCTGGAGGGAGCGCTGGGACCAAACAGGCTGATTTCCCTCATAATGCGATTTCTACAGCTGGAAATTAAGAATGCTTCACACTTTCCACTCATGGTGCATATGAATTATTTACTGCCTTCAGTCAGCTATACTTCTGCAAGGTGAGCAAAATGCTGCTTCATAAAAGCAAAACTATTCAATAGGGAATTTCAAATTACACCACCTGGATCCTAGAAATACACTGCAAGGGCCGAACAGGAGCTATTGTATTCTAGTCTATATCTCTTTGCATCTAGTCCATACTTATCTGACATATTGAAAATTTGAACTCGAAGTATCTGTTGAGGCACAGATTGGAGTGTATTAAACACAAAGAGATTTCTCCCACAGGAAGACAATAATCAATGTGGATCTATTAGTTTACTATAGCTAAGAATCTGGATGACAAATGACTTTTCAGGTGCAGTGTTTTGATCAAAGGAGTACCCATATTTCCTGACTGTACACAAACAGGAATACCCAGCAGATAATACAAGGCTAAAGCATGAGAATAACATGCTACACAACATACTATAAGAATATTTACTTCTACCATATTTTAACTAAAACACCACAGAAGTCATCATCTGACCTATGGATTACACGCTTACTACTATGAGGGAGAAAGAGGAGGGAAAAAGCATTTGGAAACAATGAAAATTTTCTTTATAATATTAGCAAACTTAATAGTTCATACAATTAATTTACTCAGTTCTTCTTCAATGGGTAAGATGTACAATGCTGTGACAGAGAAGCAGGAATGCTGACCCTCACTGGAGCTGGATGTACAGCTGATGAAAGAAAACAGTAAAAAAAACACTATATTTTTCACGGGAAAATGTTACAGAATGAACTAAAGTGGTCCTTAAAGCTTTCCTTAAGAGCCAAAAAAAAAAGCAAAAGCAAAAGCTTAGCTGCTCAATAACTAACTGGCAAATATGTGTAAGCAGTGAATCCAGGCTGTCTCAGCACTTCTGCTCCCAGGAGCACCTGCCTGGACCGGCTGTGCTCTTACCAGCTCTTACCTGTGATGAAGCTGATGGTGGAGCTGTCGCAGCAGCTCAGCTCGGGGTCCCCCCAGCTCACCATGGTAACTCGGAAATTGTAGTACCAGGCAGGCAGCAGGTTGGCTATTCTCTGTAAAGTGACAAAGAGGACGAGCTGCTCAGGAGGGAGGCCACCAGCGCGAGGCGAGGCAGATCACACCTACGTTATATGTCTACACAGGCGGGCACAGCCTTACTGAACTCTCCCTCTTCACCCCAGAGGTGCCCTCGCCCCATCGTGAATTTGGGGGAATTGTTAAGCTTTACGCGACCGAGAGACAAACAGGACCGAAGAAAATGCATTAGCAAAGCTGTAGTAACCTGCTGCCCTGTCTTGCCCAATTCAAGCTAGACACCCACGAACATTGTATTTTTGGAAAATCGCGACCCTGTGGCCCATTTAAGCATTGCTCATGTAACATTGTTATCAAATCTAGTGAACCTGTGTAATCTGGGGCTTGGATTTATTCAAAAATCTGTGCACAGAGACCAAACATGGTTGTAACAGCTCTGCTGCTCATCCGCATGTTTGTCCTCCAGGTTGCTCTACATCAGAACCTTTCACTGACTTCCAAGGCACTCAGAACAATTCCCACAGAACATTTTTTCTGTCAAAACATTCAGATTTGATGGAAGCAATATCCTTAACAGGGGTATGTGGGCTTTTCTTTTTCAATTAAATGTGTTTAAAGGATAAATTAGAAACATTTTTTTTCTCAGATATCACTTCAAAAAACCTTTTTTTTCCATTTTCAAAGTGCATTTCATATTGTATTATCATTTATTATGAATGATACATGAATGAAATATGAGTTATAAATGAGATCTAAGTTATATATATATAAATATAAATGAGATATAAATGAAGTATAAAATACAATGTATTTTATATTGCAATGTCATTTGTAATATTTAAATTAAAAATCAAATATTTTCAATGACAGCACAAAACATTTCAAATATTTCACATTTAAAGGAAAATCCTATTATATTTTTGTAATTCAAATTAAAGCAAACTGGAAATAATGAAAATTTGTATAAAATTAAAAAAAATGCCATTTTCAAATAGCTTTGCTGATTGCAAGGTCTTTTTTTTAGATGCTGCAAGGCAACCTGAATACAGAGTTTGCAAAATATTCCCTTTATGTTTTTTAGAAAAGGGTTATCTAATTAACACTGAAACCAGGAAGCTGCCTAGAGTTGTCTGGCATGCCCCAGGCTGCTTTTTGACAATACCAATGCTGCTTTGACTATTTTAAAATATGCTGCAAAGCAAAAGTGTACCAACCAAGTAAACAGTGTGGAGCGGCAATCCAAAGTAATCCAAGACTCCTGGCCAACTGATAACCCTTCAGGAAATATTTTCTGATCAAAGTCAGGTAATTTGATTTTTGAGTCCCTGACCTCCTCTCTGGACTTGATATCATTGCTCCAGAATATATCACTTAAAGGCCAAATAATTTAATGATTATAGGGAAATCTGTGGAACCTGATGGCATTCTGACACAAACTATTTGGATTACTGCTGTGGAACCCAAAGAAAAGTTCACCAGAACATACTTGTTTGCTAAATGCCTTAACAGAGAAACAGGAAAAAAAAATCCATTTCTAATTTAGACTTATTTTTTAAGAAACACGCACTCTAGCTGCAATATAGCACCATTGTATTTGAGACTGAATTCGGACAAAGGAGTTCCAACTTCCTTTGGTTTCTATGGGCAGGATTTGCAACAATAATGATCTCATTTTCTAATGAACCACATTAACTCCTGAAGACAGTATTACTTCCAAGATGACTTGGATCACTCAGGTATTAATCTAGTTGTGCTGAGTCATGATTACAAGATATTAATTACTTATTTGGTAAACTATTTTTGTTTTTAATTTCCTTGGAGATTTATGTGGCAAATTTATAGTCTCGTACCAATTATAGTTAAGCCTCCGTCTAAAATGACTACACAAATGGCATTATGCAAATGAAATACTGTAAATCACTACAGCTTTCACAAGCACCAAAAGTTATTGCTATCCTTTTTGCATACTCATAACTTCCTGAACAACTAATTTCAGCAAAAATTCCTCACAGTTTTGTGCAAGGGCAAAGTCTGACTGAAATCTATTCACTTTCTCTAGAAAGGCATGGAAATCTTTACCACGGTTCAGTTAGTTACCATTCTTTTACCTGAGAAGAGAAAATGCCTCTAGTATCCTGGTCATTTTCTTTATTTTGCTTGGGATAATATTCAGGGTATAAAGGTGCACATACACATGGGGAAAAAGCTGGACAAAATAAAATCATGGCACGCCAGAGCTATACACACATGGGAAAGCAAGAGTCAGTAATGGTCACGTTACCACCGAGGCGGTTAAGGAGATGGTTGCTGCTATTTCATAGTAGGTTGTCCACTCCGAGGTCATCGTTGATGGGTTGAAGTAAAACATTTCTACAACATATTTCCTGAACACCCCAAGGAAAGGTCTGTTCCAGCTCAAAACCACAGCAGTAGGTCCCAAAGGGTAAAGTGTCAAATCCTTTATTCCAGTGGGCACTAAAGACCAGAAAAAGTGTTTAGTTGTGTTTTATTATTATTATTATTTCAATCAATTACTTTATTTTAACCACATGGTTATGTTAAACCTTTATTTAACCAAGTTCATTATATTGGGTTTGCTCCTGACTGTTTAATTCTTGTCCTACCACCTTGTCACAAGCAAATATACAACAATTTTTCAGCATTTGTTCTCCAGTTTAAGCTCTAATTTTTCAGAAATTGCTCAACATCACTTGGTGCTGGCTGCCTTGCTTGAGCTAAAGTGGAAAGAACGATTTTTTTGTAACAACTGGAGTGTTACATTCTACTTTGAAAATTAGGCTATTTAGGAGCTATTTTAATCTCACGCTCAAAACCAAAAGGAACAAAAGTCACAACACTTTGGAAGATAAATGTCATAAGAGCGAACACTTTTTATGTCTACCCCTCCTTCCCTGGGGAATCTGCGGGTGCTGTGATGTATTGCTATATTTGCCTCACAGATGAGGAAACTGAGAAAGTGAGAAGTCAAGTCATTTGAAAAAATGTCACTGCCGGGTCAAATTCTGCAACCATTACTTGTCTGGAAAGCAATTATTCCTCCCAACTTCAGTGAGGCTGCTTAAGCATGTACTTAGCAGCTAACATTTGCAAGGATTGCAGAACTCCGGCTACTGAACGTTGGTTTAGTGCGCCAAGAACAACACTCAGATTACTTCAGCCCATGTTAGCACAGATGACTGCCTTGCCCTTCATAAATCAGTCCCCATTTACCACATCTTTTCTGACCTTTCTCTAAAGTGTTCATATCTACCCAGTGAAAGTGAGCCTTAGGGTAAACACAGGGAGAACTCTATGCTTTTTAAAGTTTATTTTTCCTTTTTTTTCCCAGCTTCATTCATCACTAGACACTGCCGATAAATTAGCAGATCTGTTTGTTGTGCAGTTTGCTATTCTCATATAAAGCTCAATATCTTGTAATGAAATGAACACTCATATTCATACCATTGTTCTATTCCAAAAGCATCCTTTTCACAATAAAAACCCCAACAACAGTAAGACATTTTGTTTAGAATTGATTTTTATGACTTTGAGGCTATATAAAAGTAGATAAATTAGAGGAATTATCTGCTTTGGGAATATATTATTTTGCTTTCTCAAATGAAAACTAAAAAAAGATCATTTCTGAAGTAAGAAAAAAGAAGTAAGAAAAAAAAAGCACTTTTAAAGATTATCCAAGAGTATATATTTTAACAATAAAGTATATATATTATGTCTATTTACTTACCATTTTTCCTTTACTAAAATATATGATACTGTCTTTTCAATTTCTTATTTGGGCCCAGCTTAGGAAAGCATATGAGGACATTGCTTCTCACCATATTCACTAGTCCACATATCTGATGTAATTTATAGGATTCAACTCTTAATAGGTTAATTGTCTTTTTCTGTTTCACTTTCTTCCCTACATCACAGAAAGGAAGTAGAGTGAAAAATAAAAAAAACTCTAACTTTCTGCCACTTGTTCTCTGAAAAGATAGACTGTATGTCAAAAAGAGATACTGGATCACTCAGGTTAAATATTTCTCTAAAAATGTAATGTAAAAAACGTAATTCTGCACACTGACTCCCTTTTTCTTTGCCTTTTCTCTTCCTATTATAATTTGTTAAAGCAATAATTTTAATAGAAGAGATGGCATTGAAACTCAAAGACACCAAATTTAAGTGTACTAAGCGCCTTTCTATTTAGCAGATTCATGGAATCTTGAATTATAGGCAGTTAGGGAAAAGCACTGCCTCTGCATCACAAAACCACATTCTGGAAAAAGTCAATCATCTCCTTCTTAGAGCATTCTTTCCATTACCAGACCTCAAAGCACAGTGCATCGAGATCCATTTTTAAACTCAATAAAATATATGCATACACAGTCCCTATATTGAGTCACGGTTGTGCGGTACCGCAGCTGACAAGCCAGCTTTCCTGATTCTTAGCACAGTGGCCTTTAGGCTGGGCCACATTACATCCCTCAAAAAGGCATATTTGCACTACATGTCCTAATGCAGCCCTATATATTTCATGGGGAAGGGCAATGGGTGGTCTATTGNATCCCTATGTTGAGTCACGGTTGTGCGGTACGGCAGATGACAAGCCAGCTTTCCTGATTCTCAGCACAGTGGCCTTTAGGCCACTCAAAAAGGCATATTTGCACTATATGTCCTAATGCAGCCCTATATATTTGATGGGGAAGGGCAATGGGTGGTCTATTGGAGTTGCCTTAACTAGACACTACCCACAAGTCAGGCTGGTTATGCCTAAGTACAGCGACCCTAAGTGATAGAGACCATGAGCACAGCTAGAGACTAACCTATACTTAGGTGTGTGCAAAGATGGAGATAGGCCTTTGCATAGGGCCTCTAGCGCTTGTATGCTGTCCATAATTCCTCCTTAGTTATTTTAAACACCTAACATTTAAACAGGAAATGTCCATCTTCCATTGAAGGAAGCCCTCAGTATCAGGCATTCAAAGAAAAGTGTCTCTGTAAAGGTTTATTACATCTGAAATAACCAATAAAACAGCTCTGGATGCACTCCTTAATGGCCTCTAAGTTATAATATGTATTGTAAAATTGTAAAATTGTTAAAAAAAAAAAAAAAAATAGTTCAAACAATAGATGTAGGTGTTACCAATGGAAAATTTAACAGGATCAGAAGGTGGTCCAACCAATGGTCCTTTCCGTAAGTAAACCACAACCTGGTACTGGGCACCAGGAACAAGATTTTCAATGAGGCTATTGCTTGAATTCACCTAGTAGGAAAGAAATACATCAGTTATAAAGCATTTATTTAATGAATTAAAGGAAGCTTGATATGATATTTGAACTACCTCAGTTACAAAAGTAATGTGTCTAATGCTCCATCCATTAGACCCAAAATGACAAAATTGGGAAAGTGATGACTAGTCACTTAAATGTGCTACATTACACCTCAGTGACAGTAGAGGAACAATGTTTTTCTTAGCATCAAAGTCCACTGAAATATTCAGACTATATCACTTATATTCAGGGAATATTATTTAGTCTGAAATTCAGGTTGGAGTGTTTAGACAGTGTGTTTTTGAAAAATGCTTGAGTTTTCTCACTGGCCGCCTGATTCACCTGCAGCTGCGTGAGCTGAAGTCAGGGTTACGGGTGTCCTGTCTTCAGAATGCAAATGTCAAACAACTGCACGCTGGAATCAGAGAGGAATTGCTTGCTTTCATTTCTCCTGCCCAGCATGGCAAATCCTTACTAGGGGCGCTTGTGGTAATTTTTTCATTTTGAAACATCAGCATTAAAACCTCTGCTCTGAAGTGCCAGATATTGCTTAAAGCTGGAGGCAGGTGTCTGGCCAGGGGACGAATGGAATTTAACAGCTGCTTTGGAAAGATAAATCTCTTGATTCATGAACAATGGCTGAAAGAGATTGAACTTTGCACTGAAGTTTTCTCTTTTCAGCTTGTCAGGAAACCATTAATAATTCCAAGTATAATAATCAGGTAACTCCTGATTAGCAGTGGTAAGAATACCTGTGATGACAAAAAGAAAGAAATAATGGTATTTAGGCTTTTCTATTTACTTGAAATAAACAAAAGATATCCTGATTATTCATGGTTAGGTTTTAAGTAATTACATGTATTTGAATGTACAGATGATTCCCATAATATATCCTTTAATCAAATATTTTTATACCTTTGATATCTAATTTATAATCATCTACTGTATTGTTTTACTTCCCAATTAAATAACGTCTTTTTTTTAAAAAAAAATAAAGTTTCTCTGAAGAAACACTTTTCAAATCTTCATGAAAAGACCACCAAATGTACAAGTTCATAACCACTCTTGAAATATAACCCAAAACAAAGATTTACTTTAATGGAGGCTGTTAAAGTGTGCAAACTCCTATTAATAATTCATTTCTAGTTCAACCTGAATGGCTGATTTCAAGTTAAAGAAGATGAAGATTTACAAGCTTTGCTAACTCTCCTCTCCCATTCCCATGGGTGCACTAAGGGCAGTATTGCAGGCATTTCAACCTCATCAGTCCCACACATCTAGGGAGCAGGACAGAAGCTGTGGCACTGCCCAGATAAGAAGAACTGCAAGCATTCAAGCAAGGAAATGGATATGTGGGTTTAAACCTTTTTCTAACTGGAGCTATATCCCACTAAGCCATCACGACCTTACGATCTGACATGGGGTTGAAACCACTACTGGTTTCAAGTAACAGAAAGGTGTTGTGTTTTGGGGTTCAGGATTCTTTATCATCACGCCCGTGATCCATGTGGCAGTCCTAAAGTACTGCTGTCTATTCAGGCCACAGGTAGTTTGAAAATCCCCTAAACTTTCTCAAAGTTTAGAGTCAGTTTCTGTATTCATCTGTAGGAAATAGAAGAATAAATTGAAGCAAGTTCTATGATAACTGTTCAGGAATACACTCTCCGTAGTAAAATGGGTAAAATGGGTTCTAACCAGCGCATGCTCTCCCCAGCCTTATCTCTTTAGATTTTAAAAGACGTGGTCAACCACTGCACTTTTCCAGTCCTTAGCATGACAGGGCCCTTGGGCTCTAAGATAACAAGCAGCAGGATGACTAGCAATGATATTTTCTTTTCATGGTATTTGAAGACACTTCAGTTACGCCCTTTACCTCAGTGCAATAATGTTTTTCAAGCCTTTGGCTTTCCTTCTGCTTCCGACAGGTCAAAGAGACAACAGACACGATGGTACCGTTGCTGCTGCTCTCTTGTGAGGCTGTCCAGGATGTGAGGGCAGTCGTGGAGCTCAGAACGGTCACGGTCACGTGCTGGGGCTTTTCTGTCAGCTCTTCTATCCATTCCCCTGTGGGGCCTGCAACACACCACAAAACCACATGGTTCCCTCTGTTCTTTATTTAGGGCACTTGTGCAAACACTCTTCTATCCTGAGATTATTCACTATGAATGAAAGAAACTGAGATGTCTGTGGGCCTTTGCTGCAGGCAGCAAAGAGCAGCCTGGGGGATACAGCCCATAGCCAGCTTGCGGCCACGCAGGAGATGACAAGAGATGTGTTACTCTTCCGAAAATTCAGAATGCAGCATTTCCTACTGCTTACCTGGAACCACCCAGAAATAGCAGGTTTGCTACACATTTTAAAAGCAGTGAAGTCCCTTAATTCTTGACAATTACTAGAGGACATGCACACAAAACGTTTCCCTTCTCTATGCACTAAAACACCTTCCAAGTGTACTATGGCAGCAGAGTGTGAAAATTGGTTCATAGGTATTGTCACACTGAGAAGTCTCGTTCTCCCTCAGAGTTTCTATAGTGCTTGTGGAGAACAAAAGGTTGAATATAGATAAAATAACAATTTGGAAAAGAATTTCAGCGAAACTTGGTCAAAATTTCAGATTTAGTGAAAATTACCAACTTTTCTTAACAGTTCTAAATAATTCATTTTGACAGCTGTCTCTCTGACCTTTCTTCATTGCATAGAATTCTTTTTTTGTTTATCAAGAAAAACAACAACAAAGAACACCAAAACATGAGTTTAGTGTAAGATCAGCCTATAATGCTTAACAATCCAGACACCATTTCGGTGTAACAAAAATGTTGAGTAATATAAGCCAGTAAATTGACGGAATGATTCTCTGACTGAAAAAAAAAAAAGGGTAAAATAAGGGTGAAGTTGTCAGCACAACTTATTCTGGACGGTGGGAACTACTCTGGTAAAAAGAGAAATGCAATCACTGTATGGTCTCTGGAGCCACTGTATGTATATCTAGTTCTTATTGTTCATAAATTCTTTCCACACTGTCATCAAGATAACTTCGCTACCATACCTTCATGTCTCAAAACACAATTGTGGTCCCAACGCAAGGATTGCTTGATCAGACTATCAGGAATGAAAGTCATTTCACTTTAACTGTATTCTTTCACATCTCACCTTTAGCATATCATCAGAGATACATATGAAATCTACCTAAAATACTCAGGATCTTGAATTTTTAGGATAAATGGGATAACTGCAGTTATTGTGCAACAATAACTAAAACTAAATAACTAAAAGCCTGAAACACTAGTGCAGACTTCACTGAAAAAAAATCCCTTCCTTTATATACTACAGGTAAAATAAAAATATTAATTCTAATCCCATGACTTCTTAATACTTTGCCCCCAGTAAGATTCAATCTCATCCTTGAGCTAGCAATCCTTAAATCCTACTCTTTTCTTTCAGAAAACGTAGGACTCTTCTCTATTTTCCAAAATCTGTATCTTTCAGGTGTAAAGTTGTTAAAAATAAAGAAGAGCGATGGGAATTCAGCTAAGTGTAGCTAATCACTATGAGGAATTTAAGCCCAATGAGTTAGCATTTGTGAGCTACTAAAGACATCTTCTTTTACTAGCAACATACATGAGCCTGAGATGGCCTTTGACTGCCTTACACTTTGTCCCTGCCCCAAAGTATAGTCTCTAGGAGTCAGAATGCCAAATATTTTCAAGATTCCCTACAACCACTACTTTAATTTTCTGATTCTTTCCTTGAAAGATGCAAGAAGGGGTTGTGTTTCAGTGACCCACTTCTGAGCTTACTGTGACAACAGCTCTATGGGAAACCTCCCCAGCTTTCAGTTCGTAGCTCTATTAAGACAGCATGACGCAGGCCCATCCATGCAGCTTCACTTACATATTTCTATTTTATTTTCTTCTCTGGCTTAGAGAAATTCCCAAAGACCAAACTTTGCTGATACTGCAGCAGGGGCCACAGTTGCCACATGGTTTTACTCATCAAAACCTTGTACTTTAAAGTTACACTGGTCTGGGTGAACCAGACTTGCTGAGATACTTACTGATGTAAAAACTAAGTGTTTTTGCTGATTGACTTTCCCGAACTTCACAGGATCCAGAAGAACTAAACGTTGTTACAGACAATTTATATTTCCCTGGTTCTTTCAGTTCAGCAACAAATTTGTGAGTGTCCTCACTTACTGTCAGAAATTCTGTGGAGTTCTCTAAACCAGGAGAAAGAAGTAGTGTGAATTAATTGAAATTTCAAAGAAAATTCAGGGAGAAAAAAAAGATTTATGTCAGAAATGCTAATACTGTTTCTGTTCTGGGATTAGAAGGTATCTAAGCAGACTGGATTTATGTAGGTAGTTTTATTTTTTACCATCAACACAAGGGTAACTAATGACCAAGGTTGCCAGATAGCTGTAAAGGAACAATAAACTCTGCCCAGAATTTCATTTAGTAACAGGGATGATAAAATAGGATTGCCATGACTGTGTAAATGAAAAATAGCACAGTATGGAGGAAAAGGAACCTCCAGTTTTCCATCTATTGCTTTATTATTCTGTAAAAATATATTTGCTCTAAGTGTGAGAAAGATTATCAAAACTGCTTGTCATGGAAGCAAAATTCATTTGGAGAGAAAAGATATTAAAACAGAAAATCTCTAAGTGACATAGTTATTTTCTTGTTGCTGCCTATCTTGAAAAGTCTCTCCATTCTCTATGACACCTATCTTGTGGCCTAAGGAATATGTTCTGTAGCTGCCCTCTGCAATGACTGTTAATATGTATATAGAAAATCTTTTCTACAGTTCCCTTTCCAGCTTAGGTCCCACTGAGACTTTTCTCAGAGCCAGACAAAGCTGTATGATGCAATATACCTTCTTCATCTAAAATTTCTATCCGCTTGTTCCTCCTTTCCCCAATACTGCAGTGGATTTACAATAACTGCAGTGAAAACAGTGCAGCAATATGTATACTCATATAAATCTTGTTTAACAAAGGAGAATTGCATACAATGATTTTCCCCTCACCCCTTATTTTTATGAAGCCTAGCCAGAAAGAAATACCATCCAATACACAAAACTTCTTAAAAAATGCAGGAGACCTACGAAGAGAGAAATGAAGAGAGACCTACTGTGCCTCTGAGGAACAGTATTAGGTAACTAATAATTTAAAGAGAATAAATCCAACAGTGAAGTTCTAAAAAAGGGTATGAAAACAGTCTTTACCTTCCCTTTCAATATTGATATGGAAACCATCAAACGCCGTTGGCGGCTTTGGTGGCAACCAAGTGAGCACCATTTGTACAGGAAGGAAAGAGGGGGGCTCTGGCGTCAGCATTGCCGACAAATTCCCTTCACTGGTCTCATAATCCTTGGGAGTAGCACTGACAAACTCCTCTTCGCCCTCTGACGATTCAGCTTCGTTCGACCACCAGTACGGCTGTGATGTGGCTTCATCCTCGGTGCTGTTATAGCGGTAATCTGGCCAGGCATAGGACGTGTTTGCTGTTGGCATTTCAGGGGGTTCAGTAGAAAAATGGCTGATTTTCTCTTTCCCTATTATGTCTTGTGGTCCTATGAATGATTCTTCCGGAAAATTTCCACTGTGCTCTTCCCAGTTGTTTCTACTGATTGGTATAATCTGGACAGAAATGTTTCGAGGTGGATAAGGAACTAAAAGAGAAGCAAGAGTTAGTCTTCACTGGTATGTTGAATGAACTTGTGATATGTCAATTCACCAGAAAAACACATATTGTTTGCAGCAAAACAAAGTATCTAGGGTTATTTTGAAATAATTTCCTAAGACTCTCCTTGTCTTGCATATACTTATAGCACAAGTGACTCTAGTGGGATTGAGATTAATGTAAATGTGCAGAAGAATTAGCACTGCAGAATAACATGATATAAAGTAGATAGATACGAAGTGTATTAAAAATTGTACTTCTTTGCTCACAGAGTAGCAAGGTTACCCAGGTGTGCATCTGGAACTTCATGTAAGACTGGAACTTCATTTATTTTATTTTGCCTTTTGGAATCTCTAAAAATGTTTTGATTATGCAAAATTATTTCCGCAGAAGTGAGTTGAAAAATATATACAAAAATAACATATGGCATAACTCATGTTCAAAGGCATGCACACCAGATTTCAGTATGGTTTTTCACATGCATTTAGCAGACACCTTTTCACAAGCACCTAAAATTAGTTTAAATTTTAACATTTGTGAAAGCATGATCTTGAATTTGGGGTCTCCTAAAGAAAGATAAGATTCTAGTACACAAGGAAGAGTGGACTCATGCTAGGATGAGCATACTACACATGCTAGGATGTGAATACACATCCTACACATTTTGTCTGCCCCACTGCAATTGCTTGACTGTATGTTCTTACTCCGAAATATGTGCAGAGCTGGTGCAGACAGTTTTTCCTGGTACATTTTAGTCTGGCCCCTTAGCTTACATCACATTAATTTGTTCACCTGCCCCTTCCTCCCACTCCCATCTCAACCATCGCCATTTAGACAGAAACATTATGCTCTTGTTGCAATTTATGGGAAGAGTGAGGGATAGGAGGGCAGAGAGAAGGAAGCGGCCCTTTTGGTTCTATTGGTTGCATCCTTACAGTTCACTCTCTCAACACACAATCACCACAACAGAACTCAGCTGGCTTCAGCTGCCTTTGCTCCCTCCAAGGCAATGGCCCAGCATCAGCGCATATGCCTTAAGATCTGTCCTTTTGATTTTAGTCCTGGTTCATTTCATGTTGGACCCTGGAAATTGTCTGCGGGCCAACAAATTGACAGGAAAGTTTGGGCACCATCCCAAATTAAATTAGTTCTGGATTCTGAACAAATGCAATTTTCAGTTTTTGCAGCACTGCCATCTAGAAAATTAAAAACTCGTGCTTTAGAGCATAAACTGACCACCAAGAAGGGTAACTAAACCATTCTTCTCCTCTGCCATAAAGGATTGCACAATGAAGACAGACTTCAGCAGTTTAGCTAGGAGAGGAAATAGACCAAACAGATCAATAGCAGCTCAGTGGCTCTTGCCACAGAAGGGGTGAGGGGAGGGAGCCTCATATAAAGCCTGGAATGTCTCAAGTGAAGTAGGATTTATTTTCAGAGAAGCAAGCTTTTGAATGGAAATGCTCATGCAAGCTACCCTTTGCACAGGATTGCACACATAACTGTAAGCCCTGCCTCCTCAGCACTACCCAAGCCTTCTCCTCCTGCACTCCTAGGCGCGAGCTGCCCCCATGCAGACTTCCCTCTCTGTGCAGGATCGGTCCCCTCCCATGGCAGAAAAGGGTGCAGACGGATGTACAGACTTAGAGCAAAGGGTACATGAACATTTTCTTCACCTGTTCTGTGCTGTTTGGGTTCATGCCTGACCCCACTGTATTCCACCAGCGTGCTTTTGTTGAAGGTTGCTTCTGACACCAACTGAAATGTGATGTTACTGTAGCATATTCCTGGCAGCCAGTGATTGAAAACTGTTTTACCTTTAAAGAAGTCTGCAGAAGGTTTAAAAAGAGGAAGGAAAGAAAAAAGGGAAAAAAAAAAGACATCAGACATCCGCTTTTTGGTAAGGCAAACTGCACATGCTGATCTGACAGTGTTTCTACTGCTTAGACACTGCTCAGGTTTGTCTGAAAAATGGAATTCTAACAATTCTGTTTTTGACAATATTTTTTCCTGCCTGTTAAAAGCACTCTTCTGAGGAAAAAAAAAATTTCTAGCCAAAGAAATGCGAACTCTATGTGAACAATATTTCACAGGAAAAGAACGGCATCTGGCAGCCACGTGACACTGAACATATCAAAGAGCATCTGGTAGGTTCAGCTGACCTTTCACTGTTGCATGCAAAGCCTTCTTGGTCATTCTCTGACCGAGATGCTACATTCAGGATAGATGCTCGCAGGGCAATCCACAACAGAGCTGGGCCCGGGACTGAGCTCTGAGCTCATCTCTAACAACAGTGCACACATGGGCTGAAGGGGAGTTACCTAGGGCTATTCGACCGTGGGGAAGAATTTGCTAGTTGATTAGTGATTTGCTTGATTCAGGCTGATTTTTTCATTTTTCAGCAGCAGCAGCAGGGTTACAAACCCTGACACCATATATTAGCTTTGTCAGGCAAAAAATTGCTGCTAGTATCACTTTTGTTCTCTGCGCTGAGCCTTTGTTTAATGCTAAGATCCAGAATCAGCTTTCCTATCATTAGGCACTTTACAGAGTTGAAAACATTATTGTAATTCTCCTTTGTACTGACGGAAAGCGACACGGAAATTTGGAGCCCTCCTTCTGGAGGTGTCTCTCTCCCTCTGCTGACTCTGGCGAGAGTTTACAACCCCTGGAGCTCCAAACTGGGTGCTCAGCTGAGAATCCCGATGTCCAACCCTTCACAACATGACGATAAAGAAATACCAGCTTTGAACTTGTGCATGAGGCAATAGGCATATTAAAGTGGTTTCCCACATCTAGGGCATTCCAGGGTTTTATAGCCTTTTATAGCTGGGCAGTTTAATAAGAAGAAATCCTGACCAGAGGGAAGTGAGTGGAAACTTATATTAAGAATTTCAGTTGAGAAATGTCTTCTGGGGAACTCAACAAACATATCTATAAAACCAAAATGTATCGCTGTCCTTCTTGCTGAGTTCTGGCATTTTTTTTCCTCCTCTTCTGCTCTTTGGATTATAGAGCAGCAGCAGCAGCAAAAAAAAAATGTGGAAAGTTTTGATAATTTTAATAGACATGGTTATTTGGGAACAACATGAATTAAAGATCCTTTCTCAGGCTGACTTCAGGACTGATGAAAAACTTTCCATGCCTCCAAGACTTCTTCTAAAATTCCAAAAATATGATGTATTACTAAGCCTGGGATGGGAAGTGGGTGTAGACCTTCAGCTCAACTATGAAGACCCATCCTTTATTCTATGATGTAATAGTTACTAAGTAAACAGGCACTTTACCAGAAAAATAAATCATCATAAGCAACCCACACCAAAAGTACAACTAATACCACTATTTCCAGTAGACTTATCATTGAGTATTAGTGGAATAGTTTCTTCCTACCTTTGTACAGCATTGTTCGGTAGTCTTTTCCTTCCCAATAGCTTATATTTACCCTGGTAAAAACATTGTACTTCTCTGGATACTGAATTTCAAACAACACTCCTGTTTCTGGAGATGGTTTGTAATCATAGATAGAAACACTGCTCACAGGAAGGGGTTCTAAAGTATATACAAATAAAAGGGGAAAAAAAGGAAGAAAGGAGCAGATTATTAGACAAACAGAGTTCGCACATTTACAACACTGAAGAAACAAAACAAATGATTTTCCTCACGGGCACTCTTACATCTACAAGGTGATATTTTGGGCTTCACAGAGATCTGGGGCAAAGCTTCTTAGTGTCTTGATGAAGCCAAAATTTATGTGTGCCCCTTCAAAACAATTCACTTTATCAAATCTTATGCTTTAACAGAAAAAAATCTCTTACCTATAGTAGAATAGCCATAAAAAGCAAGGTTGAAGTAGTAATTATTTAAGTATTCACACTAATCATACCAGCAAGATTTTCACCTTTAAGACTTGCTGATGAAGTGCAAGTGACCCCAGACAAAAATAACAAAACACTTGAAATTGCTCATAACTTTATCAGAAAATTAAAGTTCACTCAGGAGCCCATCAGCATAATGGCCAAAGAAAACTACTTGAATGAAGATTTTCCATTTTTACACACAGTCATTTCTGTATTTCATGGGTGATTACTTTCCCTTTCCTATCAAATCAGAGAGGGCCACTGTCTTCAAAGTACTTATTCACACCAAACTTTTACAGAATATAACAGCACCATCATCACTACTTTAGAGATGGAGGATTGAGACACACAGAAGTAAAATGGTTTAGTAAAGGATGTGGGGAAGCCTGTGCACAGAAAGGCGGTAAGTTTGGGCCTTCCAAGCTAGTGCCCAAAACTTTGAGGCAGAAAGAATGTAAGAAGTAAGAATAATCGCTCATATCCTTTGATGTGGCAGCTAGGCCACATCTCGCACAGTTCCATTGACTAGAGAAACATGTTAATCCACAACACTCAAGAATGTAGACTATTGCTCACAGTAACGGTCGTGGGTTTATTTAGTCGTCTTTATCCATGAAAACACAATCAGAAGAATTACGTTTTTGTTTGATGCTCTTCTCAGGAAGAAAGGAAGTGATACCACTCCATCTTTATGTTGGGTAAGAGGGCCAAGTAAATATTCAAAACAAGATTATAGTTTTAGCTGGAATTTGTCATACTAACATATATTAATAGAGTTAGTTAATACAACACTCTCAGTATATTTACATTTCCATTAGAATAATCTTGTTTATTTAGTTCTTGCACACTATAGGAAATGGATTGAAAAATATAGACTGCTCATCAGTGCGGTCTTACGTAAATCCTCACTTGGAGGACCCATTTGAGTTCAAAGTCCTGTTGCAGTAGACCCTGGAGAAAAACTAGTTAAACATTTTTCCCCCAAATAGTACACAGTCACAACAGACAAGAGAACGGGTAGATGAAAGGCAGTGCAATATCGATTTCATAGATGGGATCATCCCAGAGAAGGGGCAAAAGGCTAAGCGAAGACTGAAAAGCAAGTCAGGAGGGGAAGCAGAAATTAGTTACCAATTACCAGCTCAGGACTTCCAACACAGTAATATGTTTCTGTATATAACAAGAAGTGGATAGGCAAAAGTAGGTAAAGACAAAAGTCACTAATATGAGAAGAACCTTGCTGAAGACTTGAGAAGAACCTGCTGTGTCAGTTCTAACCTTGTCAGTACTCAGGAACCTGGGAAATCTTCCAAGATAGTCTGCTGTTGTGGGGATTCTTATTCTGTTTCTCATGGCAAAAGTTAGCTTAGCTGCAGGTAAATATCTGTATATTTTTATGTTAGCCACTCACAAATAGAAGTTAGGAGCCATCCATATGAGCAGAGGGTGCATATCACAGCTCACACAGCACATGCTAGTACTTAAAATGTCAATAGCTCTCTCTAAATACCACAGCTTTTAGCTGTAGTCAGTCATCTTTCATGTTAGCGGGTATGCCTTGGGCTTTATTTTGCTGTCTCATTCAGATCTGAGCTTTCCTTATTACTGTAAGAATTACTGAAACTTTCCTATGTCAGTGATTAAATTACTCCATTTATTCCTTCCTACAACAAATCAAATAAGGGATGGAAGTTACATTCATTTTTAATCCAAATTATTTTTGCTCCTGATGTTTTGATTTAATTAACAAATAATTGAATTAAGCAGTAATCGCCATAAACTCTTTCTTGCTGTTATCTTCTGCTTACTATCCTCTCCTTGCTCATGGCTGATGTTAGCAGAGTAACATGAACGACATAATGCAATTTAAAGATTCTTCCATTATCTTACTTCCTTCAGCACCAAATCTTCACATCAAAAGCTATTTGCACACTGTGAAATTAAAAGGACACTCAGCAGATAGAAATCATGTTCTGTTTTTCACTTACTGTTTTTAAAGCTTAAAGAATATATAACATCACTCTTTCCCATCTGTATTTACAATTTACAGCACAGATATCTCATCATTTTCATTTTTCAATTTGCAGCATTTAGGATCCATGTTTTTACAGATTTCAGTGATTCTCAAGAAATCGCCCCAAAAAGACATAAAGTAACATCAAAAAAACTTAAGGCTGCATTCTTTGCACTACAATGTTGTTAAAAGATGCATTACAAAAGGGACTTAGAGGATTTCAATGTCCCTTTAAAAACTTGTTTAAGGCCCTTTTTCAATTTTCATTTTTAGACTCTCATACAATATTAAACTCACACAGACAAGCTTGCAAGCAGGATATCTTTTTTTGCCTTTTCGTCTCACAGTCTGTGGCTCCCTTAGCAACTGCTTTCTTATTATGTCTGTTTACAAGAAATTTAGCTTCTACATTTCTCCTGGACTCTTTGGTGTTTTGTATTTAGCACATAACTTGCATTATACAAACATCAAGATGGCATAATGAATATTGCTAACTTCCTCCTCAAATGCCCTGGTAAATTCTGGATGCTTAATCCTCTATAAAAACATTCAATCTGTGCCAGACACATGCGTGTTTTAGGTGACTGTTGCAATCCAAGAAAAGAGAAAGTAGACTGAAAATTATTATATTCTAGTCCAAATCAATTCCTTTTTAATATTCATAAATCTGGTCACTCTACAGACTTTAATTATTGATTACTGTGGTAGGATAGATGCAGTATTATACATGGCTGGGAAAAGAGGACAGAGATCAGCTGCCTACCTTCTCACACCCAAACCCAGGTTAACCATGACTTACCTTCATACTCTGACTTTTATAAAAAAAAAAGAAGCCTTGTTAGTGGAGGGATCTAACTCCAAAGGGTAATCCCCTTACTCACATGAAAAATTTAAGAACTACACAGCATTTTCCCCAGGATGTGATTATTTACTTATCTGTATTCTGTTATTGGGAGTAAATCATAGCCAGGATGAAACTTCTGTTATGCTATATACTTTAGAGATCATTTTCTCTCTTGCTAGAAAGCTGCCAATTTTGTGGTGAAACAGCTGCTGTTTAATACTGTAAACACATAATGTTCAAGTTTATGATTGGTAATGGAGGGTATCACATGCTTACAAAGGGAAAATATAAGAGGGGGTATAACACAGCAATCATCTTGGATACTGTAGCTTCTAGACGTCCATGTAAGACGACAAGACCATAGGGACTGAAAAATAATACTAGCATGTGAACAAAGGTGTGTCTATTGGTTTTGAACAGATTTAGGCGAAGACTTTAGATTAGACAGCTAGTGGAAATAATGGTTGGAAAATACCCATCTGCGTGGATTTTGTTTGTTTGATTTTGACAGGAGATCTCCTTAACAAAAGATTATAATATCCATTTGCCGAGAAGAGCAAAGGATTGTAAGAACAGATTTAAGATGTACTTCTGAGATATATTTCAAAATTGGGGCTCCCACAAATAGCCGGCCCTTCTAAAGATGTGCCCCATCACTCTTTAAAAAAACACACACACACACAAAGGGCTTGAGTTTTACATTTCATCAATGAAATGATGAACAACCCTAAAGCACCTACTTTAGCAGCGCTGATCCATTAAGGCCTGGGAAGAATGGATTCAACCTGCTGAATCACTTCCTGCAGCCAAGCATTAAGTAAGTCTAATGCCAATTACTTTCTAAGAGCTGAAGAGATCACAGTCCCAGGTGGCAAGCCCGTTGGTCTCTAAGGGAGAATATTTTCTGCAGAAGACACAGAGGCTGAATTCTCCCTAGGGGGAATCTATTTTATGGAGATTTAGGTAAGAAGTCACCGACTTTTGAAACAATGAGACATCTACCATTCAGAACTCCTAATCAGAAGCAAAAATAAAAGTAAGCACTCTTCTTATTTCCCCTCACATATCCTGAGTTCTCCAATTCCCAGCAGAAATACATTTTTCCTACAGAACACAATAGCTTTGCAATGTATTGCTTTCTCCACTCCTTCAAATGTGGAAACATTTTTTTCCTCCTGAACAAGAAGAAATATTGACAGTGAATTAAAAAAAAAAAAAAAAAAA
>VWPW01023943.1:100653-182225 GCA_013389825.1 Crypturellus undulatus
AAAGGCAATGTAGGTATGAGTCACCCTGGAAATGAATAAAACAAGCCTTCAAGCTGGGAAGGATCAAGGGTAAGGATTTCAGTCACTGGTTTTAGAGCCATGCTCTTTATTGCTCTCATAAACTCCTTTAAAGCTATTAAAACTAAGTTGAAACTTGCTTCCAAATATTGCAAAACACTTTATTTATGATACCAATTATTGAGTCACTTCATTCCCATTGAAAACTTTAAGAGCAGAAGAAAGCAGTCTTGAAATAACGCAGTCTTACATATTAGAGGTACATCCAACTTTGCCCAGATTGAAAGTCAGAAGGAAAGTCATTTTGATATGCAAAACACGACTGTGCCCACAGGAATCTGGCCAGGACAAGAAGATTAACACACCCATTCTTATGAAAACCACCATAGGGATCTTTAAGGACAGGTGCTCAAGGTCTTGGTTTAATGTTTTCTCCTTCAGAAACAGAATCAGAATAGAGAGTGCTATTTTGTGATCAAGTTCTATTTACAAGTTTCCTGTCTAAGAGTTGAATGTGCCCTCTTCTTCTCATGCTTATAAAATCCCATCTCGGGAAGCAATGTGAGGATGTGGACTGTCAAGCTGACAAAATCCTTAGGCAGTTAGAAGAAATATTGCAATAAAATAGGCCAGGCTTTGCATTACAATGATCTGGACTACAGAACCTAGACAAGGGAATTCTATAGTCTATGCAGTTTTGATCAACAGTGAGAAAACTCCAAACAGAAAAAAGACATTTTCACAGTAACCTGCACAGTGACACCTGCACAATATTATATTTTTCCTAACTTCAGATGCCCTGGAATTACTGTAACTTTTCAGTAAAACCCACTATCACAAGTTAAAGTTGAAACTACCTTCTATATTTGGAAATAAACTGTTCAGTCTTGAAGGCCCAAGTTTATAATTAGCGTCTCAAATTATAGCATGCATAAATATCTGCATGTACATGTGTATATATAAATATACATACACATATAAATACGAAATCTGAAATATACATAATTATACGTACACATTCTGAGAGCTTTTACCTCGTTTTTTTTCCCCTTAGGCAGAAACCTTTGAGAGATAAGACAAAAGTCCCCTCTGGCTTGAGTGTGATGTAGTTTCAGCCTGTGAAGAGACATTTTTCTTGCCAACATGCTGAGAAGCAGCACAACACAGGGATGTAAAAAGGAAAAAGGGAGACTCAACCAAGATATACTACTGGAAAACAGTTTTCTTCCGTGACCTTTATTAAATTTCTGAGCAGGCATTCTTTCTGAAGCATCTTGCTCTTATTTTGACATGAACAATTTGGATAGACACTGCTGTTTCTGACCCCGAGATCTCTAGCACAGGTCCAAGCTGAAAGATTTCATCTGCTTGCTCTGGTTCCCTTACAGATGTCATGAGATCCCACAAAACTATTGTAAAACGTGAAGCACAGCCTTGAGAAAAAACATATCGGCATCACTGGCTATCCTGCTTGATTTATCCTGTAGCAGCCTAATGAATGGGGCCAATCTATAACTGGTAAAGCTCTCCTGATACCAATGAAATTATAACAGGAATTAATTTAATCCTGGTGTTAGCGGCAATGTGTCATTTTTTTTCTCCATGAGTAAGATATAGACAGAACAAATGAGACACTTATATGTTTTCTCATGGTCAAAATAAACTAATGATGCTTAACAGGCACAAAGAGCATATGGCATGAAGAAAAATATGAATCTATCCTAGTTACTGTATTAGCTGTCAACACTCAAATTATTTAATAGTAGGAAAAATCACGTGGAATAGGCAAGTGGACCACAGCAATAACAGGAGAAAAGAAAAAGCAAGGAAACTAAATATCATCTAATGCAGTAGAAACTTCTGGTCAGTATACCAATTTGAAGGATTCTCCTTAAAAATATTACACTGCAACACCATTAAAAAGCCCAGCCTGCTATACTGTCTTTTTATTCTGAATTTACTTTCATTTCTATACCCTTCTGCTCAAAAATGAATACAGAGATTCTTTTTCTTTTCCATAAACCTGACTGTCTTTCTTTTGAAACATAAGCTATGAAATCCACTACTTCTTTAATATCAGTTCCTTGAGCAGTGCTGGGTAACTGCTAAGGACTTTCCAAGGTCTGGGTAAGCAGCAGAGGCCACAGCAGCAAACCCTGACAAGCTGCCAGAGCACTTGCATGAAACAGGTGGTGAAAAGAAGCCGTCTCATTTCCTCTAAGAAATGCAGTGCAGAACCTGCTTTTGGACACCAATAAGTCTTACTCAGAGGCGCTGAGAGCAGCATGAACTATGCTCTTTGCAGCCAACAGCCTCTCAATCTTTTAGGAACACCTTAAGGAGACACCTTGGGGGGCTGGAAAACGAATGTCTGGGCTGGATTTGATGGGTTAGGTGACACCGGCTCCTTCCTTCACTGATTTCCTGAACAGGAGCTCTGCGGTCCATCTGCCATCCTGGATCACACCTTCCCCAAAGTCAAAGAAAGGGAAATTTAGGCTGCCAGTGTTTAAGCTGTCCACTGCACATAAGTATTCTTATACACACATCTAATGACAGATTGTCATTACCCCCATTCACATATTTTTTTCCTGGAACTCATCTTCGTCATCCTTGTTGGTGCACAGACTGAACATACAAGGGAAGATTAAGATTTCACAGATGACGCAAAAATGCACTATCTCTTAAGCTGCAGGCACTTAACTTGGTAACAAATAAGGTTATTGTAATATTGTTTAAAGTCCTTCTACAATGGATATTACTTGTTCATAGAAAAGTACACAAAATCATAACCATTTCTTATCTGCAAGGCAGGTACAACTCTCTACAGATTTAAAGGTGCCATTTGATCAAAAAAAATATACTCATTATCCAAAACTTCCCTCACAGACCTTTACAATCGGCTAGAGGAATTATTAATCAGCCTCATGTTGAAAATGGTGTGCATATGTGTATACGGCAATGATTCATCACAGAAACGCAAACATGATTTAGATTAAGCCTAGGTTTATAACAGATCAAGATACAGGATTTGATTTTACTCCTCTTAAATTATTTTTTTGTCTTTTATTTCTTTTGAATCTGTCTTTCAGATGGAGAAATCACTTTATCCTCTACAAATTGTTTTCAATCTGACACATGTAAGCAATGCTGGAATTCCAAAAAGGAATCTGTGGTGCTTCCCATGATGACAGAGTAAGCAAAATCACACCTCTCCATCAGGATCAAAGCACCTGGAGGTAGTAGGAAAGAGTACTCTATTGCAGAAATCTTCAACTCTACTGCCAGAAACACATGGTCTTGGAGACTGCTGTCTGCTTTCCATACGACTTCAGCATATTATCAAAGAAAGAACATTGTTATGACATCTAAAGCAAAACGTACCCCAACATGTAACAAGAGTGCTTACACTGAAATGTCAATCAATATTTTTTGAAGCTTTTATTAGATTTTGAGAGACTCTGGATCACAGCATCTAGGATAAACCTGGAGAAAAGGTTCATCCCTCCTATTTCAGTGCAATCAACTTCTCCAGTTTCTGTTTAAGCAGAGTCACCCACAGGAAACCTACATTTGCCCCCTTCCTCTTGCCCAGACTTTGCAAATTTTCACTCATAAGCCTTCAGCACATCTTCTCTACTGTTTTCACACAGAAATTCATCTATACACAAGGATGACCTATAAAACAAAAACAAAAACAAAGACTTCTCCACAAGGAGAACTTCTGAAAAAAATATCCACACACAAAGAGAAGAAAAAAAGAAGGTGTTACTTACTGGTTAACACAGTGATTGATCTTGCTGACTTGGAAACCATATTTGAGTTCACTACCAACAGAGTTACTATGTAATATAGGCCATGGTATTTGGCATTAAAAACCACAGGGGCAGGTAAAGTGCTATTGAATTCTTCGAACTGGAAAAAGTAGTTCTTGGATTCTCCAGCTATCTTCACAACATATACAGAGGATGAGCTCACCACGTCAGATGCTTCCAGGGAGACAATGATACAATTGTCTTCTCGGACAGTAACTTGGAAAGGTTCTGCATTCTGCAAAGAAAAATAAAAAGATTGTACTGAAGTAAAATCCATTATTTACTTTTCTCCGTCTCTGGAGATCTTCCAAACCCGCCTGGATGCCATCCTGTGCCACGTGCTCTGGGTGTCCCTGCTGGAGCAAGGGAGTTGGACTAGATGATCTCTAGAGAGAGATCTCTTGAGAGATCCCTTGAGAGACGATCTCAACCACTCTGTGATTCTGTGCGTGATTCTCCCATTTCCTTTGATACTCATAGGATGATCATGTTATCTTTGAGTTAAGGTGACATTTCATATTCCACAAGGAAGCTAACATCAAGTCCTAGTAACTTCTTTAGAATTAAATTCACAAGCAGCAGAGGTCCATGGCCATCTGACTATAAGGCTTTCTCTCTGCCTAGTTCCTGCTACGTGCTTTCTAATGCTCTGGCCACACCATTTTTTTATAAACCAAGGAACAAAGGTTCCAAGTAGCAGTAGCAGGAAGATTTCCAATAAAATCTTGAAGTGCAATAGTAATCCATTACATTAAAAAAAAGGGAAAAATGAAAAAGAAAACTAACTAAATGATCCCCTTTTATTGCAGACACTGATCATATACTCTTCAACTCAAAACGGTCTAAGAGGGTACAGCTGAAAAATAATTTTTGGCACTGGATAAGCATCTTCAAATATGCCTGTTTCAGTATGAGTCAGGTCATCAGCTCTCAGGATTAAGCACTATGTCCATGGTTTTGGTTGGCACTTTACATTTCCTATGCTGCATTGTTTTCCTTTTTTTAAATTATTATTAGTAGAGAGAAAATGAAGCAATTTAATCTTGTTTTCATATATCACGAGTATGATAAGTCATTGCCAGCTGAAAACACTTTCCTTTTATATTAATTGCAAACCAGCTGTCTGCAAGAAGCACTTGTTCTCTACAGGAATTTTCAAAACAGATTCATGGTAATTAATGAGAAGAAAAAGTTCAAGCTTATATCAACCTCACCTTTTTGTTTTTATTTGTTGTTTGTGAGGCTACACCGATACTTAAATCTTTTAATCCCTAGGGAAAACCATGATATATGTTTTTTTTCTATTCCTAACTCCAGAGGAACTTCGTCCTTCGTATTTCACAGGCTGAGAGCTCTGTTGGAGGGCTTTATTATTAGGCTTTCAGGTTTCACAGTGCATGTAGGATCATATTCTCTAAATTTCCACAGCTGTCATCAGAAACTGAGCTGAATATACAATGAAATATGAAATTACCTTAAAATGAAATGACTTCAGAAACTGAGATTCTCTGGTAAAACCATGTAAATCTTTTAATATTGATGATAAAATATCAAGAGCTGGCTAAATTATGCAGAGTCCAGAACTTATAAGCGACACCATAAGGCAAGACTCCTGGACTCAGAGTATCTAACATTTAGCCTTATAACCGACTTCAGGAGTCACTCAGTATTGTAAAAGTTAGAATTTTTTCTTCTGTTTAATTGATGCAGTGATGTCTACCACCAGAGACACTGAAATAGTAGGCTTGAGAGCAAGGGACCACAGGAAAAACCCTGTTCTGCCACAACACGCGAACAAGCCATCCACAAATCTAAATATCTCAAACCAAAGATTAAAAATAGAGGGAATTTATCTTCAACTGTTGACGTGAGCATGATTACCCTTTAAAAAAAAATGACTTAGAGTGTTAAAATGATACAAACTAAAGTTATCAGTGGATGAATTGTGAAGGTTTTGGTAATGGTTCACAGATGACCTAGCAACTGCTCAAAAAGATTTACAATACAAGAGCACAGTTTTGCAAAAGCTTACATGTGTTTACCTCAACAATGGAATCCAATGTGCTTACCCTTTAAGCAGATCAAAGCACCTAAATCCTGGTGCAGCATTTGGAACTAGCCAATATGACAGGTCAAAAGATTCAAACTTTTAAGAAAGTATTATATTTAGAGCTGCTCGGGCAAGTGGAATCCTCTTACCCTTCTTCATCCTCATTTTCCTCTCACTAACAAAATTTGGAATAATTCCTTCAGCTCTCCGGATATGGGCAGACTTGCTTTCGGAGGCCGATGTACTATCCTGTCACTGAAGGAAGGCTTTTCTTCCAAGAGCAAGCAAAGAAAGGCAGCCCTGATTCAGCAAGGTTATTACAACATAATAACCTTGAAGTACATGTGTAATCCTGCAGACATCAGTGGGTTTTAACCTTCCACAGACTTGCATTTAAGTGTCTCACTAGAACAAAGTTAACTGTGTTAAATCTGAAACTATCCGAGTCTTCTCACAGCCCTGCTGCTGAACTGTGTGATACTAACCCAATTTGCCTTCCTTGCTATGACAAAACACACAAAAGAGCCCAACAAATCTATATGTGCCAACGAACACAGTTCAAAGCAAGTTCCCTGTGTTTGGTGTTATTATAAATCATTTATGATGTTAATTAAGTACAGCTGGAAATTAAGCATATAATTGCAGTTACAGGCATTCCTAGAATATAATTAGGTGCTTTCAGACTTCTCATATGGGGTGTGATTTTATTCTTTGATTCTCCCATGGGCATTGTATTCAGCACATCCAAGACCGTATACCTTTACTTCCACCCCTCACAATGTTTTCTGGCGTTCATAGTCAGTAGTAGTCAGCAGATAATCTGTTAATCTGCTGCAGCAGTTTTCAGACAATTAGCATAATAAACTAGTACTAGCTAAATACATCACATACACGTCACATACATATGCTGTTGCTACCTAGGAGGAGACCTGATAGGGAAAAGTTACAACTTTATAAACATAAATATATATATATATATACACATGTATATATATACACACAACGAATTATAACTTTATCACTTAAGTACAAGGGCACTGTTAAGTGGTAGCCTCTCCTTCATGTGCCAGTGCTCAGAGGCTGTTAAACCACTGCATGAGTGATGTACATGCATTTCTTGAGTGGCATCTCATTATTAGTTGTGTGGCTCATCCATCCCACACCTGTACCCACCTGCATAATGCAGATCTCCTTTGAATGATATCTATTCTGATATGATTACATAGTCTTCTCCCACACACCTGTATGCCTGGGCTTTTAAGCTGCTGCATGAATAGGACACATGGTTTTTGTGAGGTATCTATTGTCTCTTGAAATAATTTCTCTTTCCATTTTAGCACAAAGGTTTGGTTTGTAAAATGAAGCGAGAGAAAAGGGATGAATAAAAGCCTTGGCAATCAACATGTCATAGGACTAGATCATTTATCTCCCTTGGGGATATGTATTTTAACTTTAGCAAGCACTGTTTAAGAACAGACCATTCCATGCATCCCCCCCTTCATCCTATATGAGGTGAGGCTTACCAACCAGCACTGGGCTGGAGAATTTGGGAAAAAAAGGCTAGAACAAATCCAGTGTTTTTTCTAAGCACCACTGGAAGTGACAAACATGCCCCACTTAACTAGACTGTAAAGCCAGTGTGTCTTAGGACTGACAGCATCAGTATGGTAAATACACATTTCATTACTTCTGGTCAGCTAGCTCCAGGATTTAATTTGCTGGTGTCACAGCGTGAGCGGCTGTTTCATGCCTGTGGGGAAATTTGGCAGGGTTTGCGCATTCAGAACCAAATGACTGGCTACAACTTCCTTCCTAGTTTATTATTACAAGCTCATGCCATACTAAAGCACTTACTTAGAAAAAAGCAGGGGGGGTAAATCCCATAATGTAATGCCTGCTCAGTCAAATGCAGTGCAAGGATGAGTCATACTAGTGGAATTTTCAGCCAATAACACGGTCCCAATTAAACTAGAAAGGAGAGGGAGGCAAGAAAATATGTGACGTCAAAAAAAAAAAAAAAAAAAGATCAAAGAGTAATGGGAAAGAAACACCTTGCTCAGAATTCCTTTTTAGAAGTCTTTATCTTCAGCTTGCTTCCCTGTAACAGCATGGATTTTATACCTGAGGAAGAGCTCAGTTTCGAAACAGCTGCTAATGTTTTGTACTCGAGTTTTTGAATAGATGACTGTGAAACACATCAGACCTAGCTCTGAGTACCGACAGTGCAAGCAGCTAAACATTCTACTCACTGCAGGAGGAGCAGGGGATGCTCACCAGCTCTGAAAAAATGGCCTCCCGGTACCAGGAAGGTACTGGTGCTGATTTACCAGTAAGGGAAATCATGTTACCTTCCACCAGACAAGCAGAACCAAGGCTCTGAACAAATCTAATTTCTGTCCGCTCGCACAGAGTTTCCAAAGTTGGCATCTGAAATCTCAACTCAAGTAGTCGATTTTGAAGCTACAAGCATCAACTTCTTGGAATAAAGGTACCGTTAAGATCACACAGTTTATAATGCTCATCAAAACTAACATCAAAGCAAGTATTGCAAAATACTTGCACTGTGTCCAGACCTGCTGGCTAAATTACTGGCTATTTTTGTGAGTGATGCTACTATATCCAGATGTATTTTGTCCCAATGGCCAAAATGGCTAATTTTCTTCCAAGTTACATAATAACCCATTCTAGCCTAGATTCATCTTACCTAATTTTAGGTACTTAAATGACACTTAGAGCCAAAATGACCTTTTCAGACAGAGCTACCTGTAGATTCATCTCAGATCTGAATTACTTTTGAAAGTGCAAAGAGCAGCTGAAGGGTCAGTGCTCTTAGCCTGGCAAAACCTGTTCAGTCATCTGAAGTCCTACCCTCATAAGAAGAGAAGGATTGGAATCAGATTTCAAAATTTCTGTCCTCTGCTATAGTCTTTCAGGACATAGGAAATCTCCTCAGCAAACAAGAAATTTCATAAAATAAATCATGTTATATTATTTCTGCATCAGCTTCCTAATGTAAGTTGCATATAAGTCATTTTGCTGTGGTGATGACAAATGATATTGAACAACTGAATTGGTAAACATACTTCCACTAACACAAGTTATTGGTTCATTGTAGTTATTGTGAAGTGAACCAAGAGAGAGTCCAAAGCTCAAACCCCATCTCCTCATAAATTGGACTAGACGTGTACTCTGTTTAGTAAAATTTGATTTTTTTTTTTTTTTTGCTTCTATATGCTCAAGGATCCCCTGTTCTGAAATGATACCAGCCACGTTCTGATCTCTTATGGCTAGGAAAAAGGAGAGCTCTCTGAAACTCTCTTCTGTTGCGCTGAGGAGTTGTCATCCAGAACAGGGTTTGGTTTCAAACAATTTACTTGAAGTACGAAATAGCTGATTTTCAGGTGACTACTTTTACTTCAGATGACTTTTCAGGCTCCCACATCACTTCTGTCACAGTGCCACCTAAGTGTACTATCCAACTGCCTCAGATTAATACCCTTCTTTTTTTCATTTTCACATCTCCCTTTTGGAGTAAAACAGAAAAAAATATATCTGTGCTCCACTTCCAGTCCTCTTATTCTGGTTTTAAAGGCTGTCAATAAGAATGTTGCACATGACGGAAATCAGTATGGTTTCACACACAGATACAAGCAGTTCCCCCAGCCATGACCTGGGAAAAACTGCCTCCGAGCACAACGAGGAAATGTGGAAATAACACCACATTGATGCTTCTTTGCAATTGTCAGCTGTCATAACCAGATGCTACAGTTTTAAAGGCAAAATCACCCTTACACAATTTGGATAAGAATGCTAAGCTTTTCACAAGGTCTAGCGAATTCTGAGGCAGACACAGATTGGAGGAATGTCAACTGTAAGAAGAGAAAGATTGCTTGAAATGGTCTTCAAGCAATGGAAATGGAAATGTTAGGATAAGAGTTAGTAAAAATAAGGCAATTTAATCCCGGGGCTTTTGTTCTTATCTACTGTTCTCCACAGACTGTGCAGATAGCCCATTCCCCTTAATACACACTCTTCAGACTAAATGCTCCATGAGAGAAACAGAAATCTTTATCTTCAAGATTTTTCATGCAAAAAAAGGAATATTTTAAGGAGTGAAAAGACAGCAAAAGCAGCGCCTCTCAATAATTTATGATATCTGATTCAGGTTAACAAAGCATTTCTGGCACCCTGCTCTACAAATAGCATCCTTAGCACTGCATCTATCCTTACCCTTAAAAAGCCAGTAATAACAATAACCTAGTCATATTTTATAAATGAGCTTCAACATTGCTTTGTTCTAGGAGACAGCTGTGAAGGAAAAATATGCTTTTTTAAAGCAAATGTCAATATTATATATACAGTCCATCCTGTTCTGAAGTTAATAATCTACTTTAGAACTATTGCAAGGAAATCTTCCTTGACACTATTGACTGCTAATGCTATAGCACTAAGTAAATGCCAAAATGCTAAGCATGTGAAAAAGAAATGTTTGCATTAAGGCTAATACTTTCTATGTAACACTTTGCAAAAATACCAAATATTTAATAAGCTGCAGTTAAATATTTATTTCTAGCTCATCTTTCTACTGCAAATTGGGAGAGGGAAAAGCCTAGTGACCCAGGGACTCCTGATATCGACAAAATTTAAAACAAGGTTAGAACTTCATAGATGGCATCTCTCTGTACTCTACACACACAGACCTGAAAATTGACAGGAATTCACATTCAGGCAAACATTAAAAATCGAGGTCTCTCTAGAACTAAAGTTTTGTCAAAAGGGGCAATTATCCTGAAAGAAAAAATGAATTTAGTCCAACTTAGAGAGTCCAACTAAATTCTAGCATCCCTTGTGAGCAGTTCAAAACATATACATATGTTGGATGAACCATATGAACCACGGGCTTTACTTAAAGTGTCTCTTCCCTCTTGAGCCTCTATGTGAATAGTAGAAAATAAGAAAGGGCGCAGGAAACATATCACCTCATCAGTTTCCTGACTCTGTCCAATTGACCTCTGTCATGCCGTTCTCCAGTCAGCTCTTTTTCTTCAGTCTTTTTGGGGATGAATTAAAGCAAATTTCCACGTGCACAAATGTAAAATGATCAGAATTGTGCTTAGGCAAGATGGAAGGTGAAGAAGTCATGTTAAGTGGTTTTTATATTAATCTCCACATAGGAGGAATATGTGTCTCGATGGAGAAAGAAAAAGAAAGAAATAATCTACTCATTTCTTAGGAGATAGAGTTCATTAAGAGGCATGATCTATAATATACATTATCCTAAGAATGTACATATTCCCTATCATTTGAGATGAAGTCCTTTTACAGTAAACTATTTATGGGCCAACATATACCCAACTACTACAGTTGCCTCTGAGTCACAAAATTCAAGGAACAAGTTCGTAACTTCCTGACTTCCTTGGTAGGTTACTAACTTCACCTTGGGAAAAATGCTGGTGACGAAGACAGAGTTATTAGTAAATTTTGAAAAGCTTGCATTACTAGAAACAAATCAATCTTTCCATATCATCAAATGGTCTTTCAAGGGTGTCTTATATTGCAAAGTGCCCTGCAGGAGATAAAAAGGAATACTGAAGGAGATGTAAAAAGGAATATTGAAGGAGATGTGCTTTTTAGGCAATGAAGGACAACATCCCTACTGTTCAGGCCTTCACTTCCAAAAACAGTGAATTCACCTATTCAAATAGCCACAGTCTGGAATATAAACTTGGAATCAACTACTGATATTGAAATGTAAGATTAAAAAGTCAAACAGAAAATTCCTGAGGTTCAACAGAATTTGAAGCCTGATGTTGTACCCCAAGAAAACTCTTGACTATGAAGAGCTCCAGCAACTGATGCCAGCTGCACCTTATCTTCTGCTGTCAGAGACCATGAAGGAGGGGTAGAGAGCAAGTGCACTCTTACGGATATGTAGAAGTGAAACCTTTTCATTTTCAACTGACTGGGCATATATGTCCTTTGTGTGCACAAGTGAACTACTACTTGAAGAAAGAATGCAATGCTTTGTTATTTGCAATTCCTACAAAGAGCACAGCTGGGAGGAAGTTATAGCCTCCTTTTATCTGAAAAATTGGAGATCAAAGTGGCTACCTAATTCATTTGAAATCACAAAGCAACTCAGTGGGAAATAGCAGAAAAGAATAAGACTTCCTGCCCACCCTCCATGCCTACCCCACGTTAATATATAATAAAAGACTAAACTCAATGAATAAACTTATAGGTAGGCTCCTCACAGGCCTAACTCCTTATTCTTTGACATCAGGTGATATTAATGGGAATTAGGAACTAAGCCACTCTTATTTTTTCTTTCAAACTTCAACTTCTCAAATATGTTTGAGACTTCTGGAGAGGTTTGGAAATTTAAAATAAGGAGACATTTATAGGAAAAAAAATATGTTTCAAATGAATTCTTCTGGCATTGCATTTTATTCCACTGTATGAGAGCTAACTTCGCTGACACTGCAGGCTTTTATTGACCTTGTATAGCATTGATACAGCATGATAGAATTAAACATCTATAAAACTGTTTACACTGCCCAATAGGTTGAGAACCTATACAGCTCCTGGTTTAGGTTAAAAACATTAAACAATGTCAATTATTTAGCTGCAGTTGTGCAGCTGAACTCCACTCTCTCCCATTTGCAGAGGGAAGAATGTGCTCATTCTCCTATGCTATCAGAAGGGACACACAAAATCTGAAACAGATATGGGGTAAATTTTGTCCTCATCTAAACAAATATCAAAATAATGTCTCCAAAGATGACAAAAGAAATGGCATAGTCAGGAAGAAATACCTACACCCAGATCAGCTGTCTTCCTATTTTTTACTCTAATACTTGTTATCATTCTGCCCATAGCCATAACTGCGGTGTGATCTCCCTCCCTTGAAAGACACCTTGTTCAGGTTCAAACATAGGTCTATTCTATTTTCTTTTTGAATCCAAGCAGAACCCGATAGTCTGGCTTTTGATAGCACTGCTGTACTCATATGTTCTCTAAATTGGCAAGAGTTGATCCCAGAGCACCTGCTGAGATTTTTCGCATTATTTATACATAGTTCCTGCAGTTAAATATTGTCTTTTTTTTGCTAAAACATTTGGTGTGCAGTTTTCTTTTGCTTTTCCCCAACTTGTGCTCAAAGCAAGACAAGTGCCCAGTGCCATTTCCCTAATTACTAACAAGAGATGAGCTCCAAAATTCTCCGTACCACACAGGGTCAATTGCAGATCTGCACGACGCAATCCAGCTGCTGCTACACCCTGACTTTAAAATCATTTCTAATGCAGCTTTAGGCTCAGCTCAGCCATTTGTACTCATCTGATAAATTCTTAGCTGCTGAAGAGCTCTGCGTCCCACCACTGCAGGTAGCACTCTGCTCAGTAGCCAGGAAAACAGCAAACCTGCTCATGCTGCACAAGCACATGTCCTTTCCTAACAAGTTAATAGCAAATGCAATTGACATAAAAGGTTTCAGTTTCCAAATAGAAAATCCACAATTCTGTACTAAAGCAGGAAAAAAAAACACTCATCCTATTTCTAATATTCAGCTCTAAACTGAGATACAGTTATATTCTATCAATCACAAGAACTTGTTTAAGTATTCCACGTGCCTATCTGTATAATTCAAGCACTGAATTTCCTGTCACCCTCCAAACAAAGAGTCCTTAATAATACATTGGTCAGAATTTTTATGCTGAGACTTTGATATCTGTTGGAGGATTCATCTGTCTCAATTTTATCAATCTAAAAATTGGGCATGCAGTTTAGTCTAGTGCTCTAGGCTCCCTCTGTAGGGAGAGATGGATCTCTATAAGTTGATTCATCCACTTAAGATTAAACAAATTGCCTTCTGTAGATGTTTTTCTCTATCTGGAAACCTTCCTTTTCAGTATCGAAAACCAGATGAGACTGGATGCATTCTGTGCATTGTGTAATAGCCTCTAAAATTCAGATTTGCATTGTCATTTTTATGTATTATGTCTGATAATATTTTGTGTCTGAATTGTTTAGTTGCTTTTTTTTTTGCAACAGTAGAAAAAAACACGATGGCCTTGACTGAGCAAAGCACATAACTTTGAGTGTACAGAAGTTGGTATTCAGCAAAAGATCCAAGCACCTTCATAAATCCTTTGCCTGTGCGACAGAGGGCTCTGTGCAAGAATTCAGTCAAGGGATCAAGGTCTCTCTTCCTGAGTTGTCAAAGAGTGATAAACCCCTCAGACTTTTTTCTAACAATTTTGTTTTGTCTTTTATGAAGAGAGATTGCTAAAAAGTCACCCACTGGGTATTATAAGAACTGTCTCATTAGAGATGCTGAGATCCGTATTCTGCAGGTTCTGTATTCTCTCCATGCAAATTATTATACTCTATTTTTCTCTTAATACCTGACTGAGCTTTTCTCCAGACACAACAGTGGCTAGCCAGGCAAGATAAAGCTCAATACAATGACAGATGAAAGACAACTGAGAAAGGGCATGTGAAAATATTCAGAAAGGGAAACCTGTTCACTAATGTAGAATGATTTATAAAACAAGATATATAATTCTTAACAATTTCTGTCTGATTTTAACTCAGGGTACTAGTGCACCTTTATATATTAGATATAAAAACATATATTTATTTGTATATGTATCTTCTGACTAAGATGATTTTACAAACAGCAGGACCTTAAATGAGTCATATAACCTTTCCCAGAAGTCGCTCACAGTAAATACCTACTTATCTTTGTTTCATAGGCATTAGCTCATTGACAATGTAAAAGGCTTTCAGACTGCTAGACAACACAATATAAAATACTAACATAAGATACAAAAGTATTCATGTTTTAAAAGCAATAATGATTTTCTTTTCTACTTATGTACTGGATATCAGTTCACCATGTTCTCCTCTGTTGCTGTTTGCTTCTTATATTTTATGTGGTATTTGTGACATCTACCTGTCTACAGTGAAAGGCATGGATGGAGATGAATATATGGAATTTTCTGACATTTCCTTAGTTCACAGCAGGTGGCGCTTCTATACATAATCACTGGTCATTTTGGATTAGGCTAATCTGGGCAAAAAATGTATCAGTCTCATGGCTTGCTGCCATTTTTCAGTCTTAGTATGGTCATTTCTCAATGAAAATTCACGAGTACCAGGTTTGTAAATGTATCTAAGTACCTTCTGATGCAGAAGATCTGTTAAAAAATCAAATTTAGGCACTAACATATTTCTGGAAGTACAGCCAAGTGTGCACCTTTAGGTCTCTCCACTTGCAAAATGTAGTGCTCTGTATGTACATACACACACACATCTCCTACCCTCCAGAAACATGCTGGCAGTGCTCACTCCCAGTGGCAGCTGCCTGAAAACCAAGCCAAATGAGTGGTTTCTCTTATTTATTTAATGACTTTGATTTTTTAAAAAATATTCTTGACTTTTTTTCCCACCAGATCCCTACTGAAATCTCTGTCTCAGTTTTTCCACACTTTTGCTCCACTGTGCCTATGCGGCAATGAAATGCTTTCTTCTAACATCAGCTTCCATTTTTGTTTCTCGTCACTCAGCTCACGTTTAATCCTGGGGCAATTTTAGCAGACTACCTTGGGTGCCAGGACAGTCACGGACTTCTGACCAAGCTGTCTCCTGTCACCCTGTACAAATTTCATGTAGCAGAGAACTGAGTAGGTTGTTTGGATATCTGGATTGATGGTAATAGGTTACATTAAGTATGGTAGCACCAGGCATGTTTTGGGGATGGGTTCTGAATTTATACCAAGAGTGCTGAAAACACACAGAAGAAATTTACAGCACAGGAGTCTCCTCGTGTTTTCTGTCAGACCCTCCAGCTTCAGAGGAGAGGCTGATATTACCCCAACAGTTCCCTGAATTCTTTCCATCTCACAATATAGAAAGACATCTGCAAGCATCAGTTTCTCCAAATTTTAATGAATCATCAGCAATAACACAATGGGTGCATGCTCTTGGTAATATTGGTCTTATTTCAAATACCAGGTAAAGCTGGCTGGTCTAAGTTAGCACTAAAGTTTGTGCCATAAACACAATCAGATACCATATTTTACCTGAGAGGATATGCAATAATTAACTAATCTATAGTAACTGAATTGCCTGTGCTCTGTTTTTCCTGCAGCTGTAAATACATCCCCTATGTGTGTGAGAGAGTGAACACTCATAGTTGCCTTAAATAGTCACATGTATATGAATAAAATATCATCTGCTTGAAGCTATTCTTTCTCCTCTTGGTAACTTAGTAAGCGCTTGATTCAGTTCTCACACTTTGCATACAGAGAAGGCACCAAGAGAAAAACATTGTTCAGAGTCCTTATAAAGGTGCACAAGAGTGCTGGAAAAGACTAGACCCTAATACTCCTGAAGAGCAGGAATTGGCCACTGAAAAAACAGAAACTGGAAAAAAACTGGATAGTTTTTCCTGTGTGTCTCTATCAAAAAGGGGTGAAAAAAGACATGTATGACTGATGTTAACGGGCCACCTATTTGTATTGAATTCATTGGAGAAACAGTACAAGGACACATCATCCTTGTGAAGTGATTTGCCCTATATTCCCTGCGCCAGATGAAAGTCCCATTATGTACAAAGTAACACGTGCAGATGAATATAGATTGGTGTGGTCTATTATCCCCTCAATACACACAGCCTTGGCGCAATTCTTCTTCACCTCGCATAAAGACAGGCTTCTTCCTGAGTGCTTCCTACTGTCATAACGTGTGACTTTTCCGAGTAACCTAGGACAGATTTGAAAGTGCGCAGCAGTGACAGGGAGTCAGTCACGATTAGGGCTCCCGCTGTGAGACACGACTGACACGTGCTCCCGGAACACGGAGCAATTAGCGAGCATGAAATCAAAAATCACTCCATGCCTGCGCTTGCCTAGGCACACAGAAGCAAGATAAATAAATAAATAAAATGAAAGAGCTACAGCTTTATAGCCCTGGACAGCTTTGTCATTCAGAATGATTTTTATGGACAAACAACATAATTTTATCCTCTAAAATGAGGTCTCTATCATTCATACTGGCACATGGGAGGTCCTCATAGTTTTCAATACAATTGGCCTTTTCTTACCCCAATGAAATACAGGGCCCAGACTCTGTGCCCACTGTTTCCTAGCCTGTGCAGGAAGAGATTTTGATATCTAAAATAAGATTCTAGGTCATTCTTCTTTCACTTAATAATCAAATTGATTTTTTTTCCTTTTGCCATTTCCTTTGCCAGAAATAAAATCAGGCTCTGTGTTGAGCCTGATGAAGAGAGCGCAACTGAGCCTGTTCAGCTGAGCCACAGCGTTGTCTTTAAGTGCTAACAGCACAACTTTCTTCTGTATAAAATTAAATAATACTTAAAAATTATATATAGTTCCTAGAAAAATAAGACCCCTTTCTTTGATGAAATCTCCTGCTAAAATTATACTCTAAATAACTCCTAGTAATAAAGCACACATCTCTGCAAGCAAAAAGCAGCCTGAATCTATGCACACAAAGATTGAAACTGGAAAGTAAAGGCTGTGCCTTACATAGTAACCTGTCCTAGAAAAGCCAGTAGCTATCATTCAGCTGCAGGTCAGGAAAAAGGTTATCCAATCTGGCGTGAATGTAGCCTGAAACCAAACGCACACAACTCTCCCCATCAGCTGCTACAGCAGTTAGCTAACTCTAGGTGCTAGGCTTGCACAGAAATAAAGCCAACTCTTTTACAATTGTAACCTAAATCCATATTTGAATGTTGCAAAGAAAAATAGTTAAGGGTTGTCTATATTACCTTTTACATATGACTGCAGTTAATGCAAAACATCATTTCTACTCAATGAGTATCTGTTAATGTTTTTTTCGACCAAATCCTCCAAAATCATTTTTAACAGCTATAGTCTCCTTAGCCATAAGTCATTAATCTTCTCAAAAGGAGCAAGTACTAAATCAACTAGTTTGAGACAGAACTTTCAAAAATCAGAATCTTTGGTCAAGAAGGGTCAGAAACAACCACTGCGGTAGAGAAGTCCCGGACTGTTTCCATGCGGCATTTAGATCTCCTTCCGCGTTCACATGGTGTCTAACACTGAGACAGTGCTCGAGCAGGAACGGCGAATGGAAGTCATCTTCTGCAATCCACATAATAAAGTGTTCTGTAATGCTAAAATAGGCTCAGCGCAGGCTCCCTTGCACTGCCTGCAGGAATAAATGTAAATCTCTTTTTTGACTATACTCAGGTCCTTGTCCGAAATGCTCTAGTCCCCACCAGGTTTCCTGAAAAGGTGAAGGAAGGAAGTGCATTCAGGAGGAGTAACCAGAGGAGGATGCTGCAAGCTGAACTACCTTGTTCTCTTTTTCATGGAAACCCCTTTGCCCGCAGGAAGAAAAGGTGCATTTTCAGCTTCTGTTATTGAAAAAGCTGCATAGATAAATGGAACTATTTTGATATCAAACTGTTAATACTGTTCACCCAACATTTCATTCTTTTCTTATTCTAATCATCCTTTACATATTTATGATAGGTCAAGTTTTCTCTTGCTTGTATGAAGTCTGGAAAGGAGCTCCTAAATTTGCTAGGCTTTGTTCCACCCAAATATAAGCAATCATGTAAAGCAAGGGCGGGCTCATGCTGCCTGAGGATTTCTAGATTTGTTTCTGCAATTAGCTTGTTATGGTTGCAGGAAAATATAATCCTTTTTTCCCTCAAGGAAGTTGGTTTGGTGCAAGACTTCATTATGTTACTCCTTACCAAGGACTTGCAAGGCTTTTTATTGCTCTTTCATCCCCAACAGCATCTCCTACATGTAGAAAATATATATATATTTTTACTTTATTTTAATAACACAGACATGAAACTGAGGAAGGCAATGTCAAATACGAAACTGCGCTGTTTCTCTTGGGACCATAACAGCAAAATCATCCTTCCTTGTTTGACTCCAGGGAAACTGTCATCTTGACATGTACTCTTGGAAATGCATCTTACCTCGCTATGGCTGACCCTCACACTGGAGAGAGTTTATTGTACTAAGTGGAAAGAATTTGCATGAGACTTCTAAGTATTTACAGACCCAGAGAAGAAGATCAGTTTTTGCTTTTCAAAAACCCACTGGTCCAGAGCTCTGTCTTCAGACACCTGAAAATCTGGCCTGCATGACTTTACTACAGGGAACTAGGTCATCCTTACTGCAGAACTAACTCATTGAAGCTAACAGGTCATTTATATGTCTTAAGAGAACTCAGTACTAAGAGAACTCAAATATTTTATTGAAGTTGAAAAATTCACTAAATTTCATTAAAACTTATGTTTAAAAAAAATCATTATGCACTTATTTGGTGCACACATCTTACACAGGAATTTGGGGAGGAGGGAGGGTTATTTTATTCATTTTTAAGTCCTTTTATGTTAGTTATTCCAAAAAATTATAGCATGCTTTTGCCAAAGCAGCTCAGAAGAAGGATCCGGGGAAAAAGACCAAGACGGTAGATAGATTAATGATTATAATTCAAACAAAAATTCTCAAAGAGCAGAAGAGGTTACAACTGTAATAACTAATTGATTCTACATACACTCTCCCCTCCCCCCCCAAAAAAAAAATTAAAAGGAATTTGCCCTGCTAAGACAGATTTTTTAAGAGGCATTTAATTAAATATATCTTTTATATATTTTTTCTTTCTTTGAGATTTTAACTGTCAGGCAGCATATCCAAAAGAAAAATGATACCGTCCAGGCCGTAATTATCTGCAGTAAATGTGCTGCTTCACTTCTTTCCTGCTACAGTAATCTCTAGCAGAAGCAGGAAGCAAGGAAATTGGGGAGGGAGGGAGGAAGGCACTGACTCCGTAATTCGAGAAGGTGAGGACATTTCTCTACGTGTGTCTCAACAGAGTGAGGGGTTGCTCTGCTGTGGGAGCTGCGCATGGTTCATACGAGTAGAGTCTCCGAGTGGCTGCGTGTCACATCAGAAGCTAGAGGAGCATAAGAGACCTGACACTCCTTTATTTGCTTTGGATAATAACCCTCTGGTGCTGATACTCAGAACAGTTATTACATGTGAGATGGCCAAATTCTGGGGTTTCATCCAGCTCTTGAGAGGTGCAAAGAGGAAGCTCTGCTAATCTTGGCTTAGCTTTGCCCAGTTTTCCTAGCTGCAGTGGGCCAGACGGGCAGATGTATAGCTCAAGTCACTCAACCTCTTTTCTCACTCTGCTGTCTCCACTTTCAAACTATTTCTTTCATGACACAAATTTGTTTATAAGTTTTCAAGGTAAATATCTTGCTCATATTCTTACAGTCTCATTTATAAATATTTTATTACTCATGTCTTTGGTTTGTCTCAGCTGCTGCTATCCTTGACAATTGAGAGTTGACTTGAGCATTTAATATTTAAAATATATTTCCTGTGTGTTTTGATGATGCCAGCGTACTTACTGAAACCCTTCAATGGTTATCCTACACGGACTTGTCTTTTGTCCTTTTTTCCCAAAGACATATGCAACCATTACTTGAATCTAGACTTCTCATATTTTTACATGCTCTCTGTTAATAACAGAAGACTTAAGGACCGACTTATGCTTCTTTCCTTACTGCTCCCTGTGTGTGACATTGTCTTGCCCTAAATATGCCAGAATGTCTCCTTTTCTTTTATAGAGGTTTTAATGAAATCTCAGCAAGTTCTGTTCTTCTGCTTTATGTATATATTTAGAAATCATATAAATATGCATCAAATTTCATCTTAACCTGCATGTGATTTGCTCCCACCTTCTTCAAGTTTATAACAAAAAAACCCAGTAGATCAGAAGCAAAAGTATTTTGTGCATCTGACTGATTTTTCTGTGCTGTATTTTGCCATTTCTCTCTTTTTTCTCTGTGCCTGTTCTTTCTCAGTCACACCTGATGGGGATTGCTGCTGCTCCTTTGGAGACAAGCTGATGAGCCCCAAGGCGGGAGCCAGGACCAGTGCAGACAGCAGACAGCGCGATGGGACCACAGTGCTCACAGAAGCTCCCACTGCTCTTCAATCTGAGTCACAGGCACAGATTTCCAAGTAGCATTGACCTGTGAAAGTAAGTCCTTTTGGTCTAGGGTAATGCTGTACAGTTACTGCTGCAGGTTGGGACCTACATACACCTCTCAGGGAAGCAGCAAAACCGGGGGAAGTCCCACATCCACACAACCAGCTCTCAGGTCTCTTCACTTGTGGTGTAAGCAAGCCCAAACTCTGCCACAGGTCCAGCATTGCTCAGTGAGGTACAATATACCTTATGTGGATGGACTTTCTTAGCAGTTGGCATGTGGGGCCACCCTGAATCCTCTGCAAGCCCTGTAGCAGTGGGCTGAGCAGAAGCAGGAATTTGAGATAAGGAACCTGTTTGAATCCTTACTGCTTGTCTCCCTAGAGGATAAGGGTTTTGTGTCAACCTTAGCATGCAGGACCCTGACCTGAAGTAACACTACAAACTCACAAGCAATTTTGTTTGAAAAGCCTTAAGTTTATGAAACTGAGTATTTTCTAAAGGCAGCAATGGCAGCACAGAACACACTTCTGTTCAGCCATGATTTGTTCTGTGCACAGAAGCCCTGTGCTTTTGACAAGGGACAAAGAAAAGTCAGCCTGAAATAATCTCATCTTCTTCTATGCATGAGTGCCACGGTAACTAATCCCAATTTCCTGCCCTTAACTCCCTGCTTCGGTCTCCCTCCCTTTCAGGGACTGAGAGCCGAGGAGAAAGGGCAATTTGTACTCATGATCCCTTTTCCACCATGCTTCCTCCCACTGCAAACTTAGTAGCAAAGAATGTATTTTGTTTGGCTATGTGAGTCTAAATTCCCAGCTATCATACTGATGAGCAGTAGTGAAATACAATTTCTTGGTTAACTGTGTGGCTCTACTGTTGATACTGCAGCTGAATGGAGAAGACCAGGGAAAAAAAGTTTAATTTATGCATAGTTTATGGTACAAATGTAATGTGGGAAGTGCTCAAGCCACAGAGTTCTTGAATCTTTGATTAAAATTTCCAGAAGTTTGGGAGTACTTTAGTCTTGTACTCTTGTTTGCCACCTTCAGGGAGGGGATACAAAACTGAAGCTCAGATCTAGACAATTTAAATTGAAGAGCTGATTAAAGCCCACATCTAGATTGGAAAATGCTCTGTATTTCTATGATATGGTATCTTTCACTGGAGAACTTCAAAGCACTTTTCTAATACATGTTAATGAAACCTCACAAGAATGCTATAAATACAATATCATGTGTACATGACTCATGCAGCTTATTAATTTTACATCACCTACACCATGATTTGAACAGGAGTGATAGAGCATCAGGCAGGTAAATTCCTCTGTACAGAACTCAGCCAAAATAGCAAAATCTTTTTCTTCTGGGGTCAATCTTCCTCAAGAGTTGATGCTAATTTAAAGAGATTCAGGCAGAGAGACACCTTTTCTGCCTACCACAACTCTCCTACTGTGTGACTACTGCACAAAGTAAAAACAATGCAATTCCCTTGCCAGAACATACAGTGCCCATCTAGTAAGAAAACTACCTCTAAAACAATGTATAATATCTTGCTAGATTTTCTCTAGCAGCATGTAAGGAAGAGGAGGAACTTAACTGGGGGATCCTAAAAGTACAGATCTGCTGGGGAATTGGATCTTAATTATGAAGCCATATATAATCTCTTCATCTTACCTATATCCTTAACTGGAAGGAATTTTTACTCAGCTTAATTAACTACTAGCACTAGGTTCCTGAAAAACCCTTAGTGTCCACTATACTCCTTGTTACAGGGTTCTAGAGGCAGAGCAATCATCAAGATAGACCAAGTGTTTGCTTACATAGCATTTTTACAGGAAATGTAAGCCAGGCAGATGCTATGTAGACAAGATAAATAAAATGCTAAGGTTTTACATGTTGATGAAAGCACAAGTATATTAACACACGCTAGCATAGCTTCCTAGTAAGTTAGAGAACCAGTGGGTGAGTTTGTGTCTGCCTGGACAACATCATAACCAAAGAAACACAAAAAAAAACAGATAAAGTCCTCATAAAGGGCAAATAATAAAGCTGGATCCAGAGTCACTGAATGCCTTTTGCCCAGTCTCAGTGGAAGCAAAAATGCTAGATCAAGTTGTCTCTTTTGGATTCATCTTTTTCTTGCTCCAATTCCCCAAATGACTGACATGGTGCAACATAGTCAAAACAGGGAGGACAGCTTTGGCTGCAGGNAGTATATTAGCACTCGCTAGCATAGCTTCCTAGTAAGTTGGAGCACCAGTGGGTGAGGTCATGTCTGCCTGGACAATATCATAAGCAAAAGAAACACAAAAAACAGATGAAGACCCCATAAAAGGCAAATAATAAAGCTGGATCCAGAGTCACTGAATGCCTTTTGCCCAGTCTCAGTGGAAGCAAAAATGCTAGATCAAGTTGTCTCTTTTGGATTCATCTTTTTCTTGCTCCAATTCCCAAATGACTGACATGGTGCAACATAGTCAAAACAGGGAGGACAGCTTTGGCTGCAGGTGACAGCACTGAAAGAAAGTTGAAGGAAAGGAGAAACTGTGGGTAACTGCCTCAGAAAGGCGGTATGAAAGCGGTTGCGTGCTTGAGTCAGGGAATTTCTTGGCAGGTGACAAGGCAGCAAGGAGCCCTCTCAGGAGCAGGGCAATTCTGACTGAGACCTGCAGTTGAGGAGCTACTTTATTTTGGGAGCTTGCTGAAGATAGCAAAAGTGGCTCCTGAACCTGAAAGAACTGCCTGAATGAGCTTTTGATGTGACTGTTCCTCCCTTAGCTGATGATATGAGACTAAAAATATCATACACCATATCAATGCAGTTCATACTAATTAAAGCTTTCTAACCTGAGAAAACAGTGTTTAATAAAGATGGGTAAGAATGTCACCTTTTTTTCCCAGTACAAAACTGAAACCCATACTTCTCTCTAGCTGTGAATAGCTCCTCTTTTGATATGAGATACTTAAATCCTGATTCCTGGTACTTAAATCCTAAACAACTTCAAACTTCTGGATGTACAAAGCCAAGAGCAGATTCTGTGGCTAGCTTCTGTGGCTAACTCTCAACTCTAAATGATCCATAATCCATTTTTCTTTCTGTAACTTGCTAGGATTCCTATCAAGTTAAGTCTGCAAATTCTAACTGAAGTGGCAAAATATCTATTCTCTACCTTTAACAATCCAAAAAATACAATGAAGCTGAAACCAAATGGAGTAGTGCCTTAATGTATTTACACCTTTGCAGTACTTCAAAACAAAGACTGAATTAAACACTTGGCCTTTTAAAATGTTTGTCATAGCTGTACTGTAAATGCTCTGCATGGATGCATTCTGTTTCTTTTGCAATACAATAATGTTCTGACAACCCTAAAAATTACAGATGATGCAGAGCAGAGCTTCTGGCAAAAACATCAGGAAATGCAAGTGCTTCTGTTTACATCTTGCAGCAAAACAGCACAGCCCTCCCCCATTAGTCATTCACTTGCTAAGAACAGTTACTCAATGGAAGGCCAAGAAGCAAAGCCACGGCACAGCATTTGCGGTCACCTGAGACTTACTGCTGTGCACGGGAAGTCAGTCGGTCACACACTGTCAGGAGATGGCCACAGTGATAGGCTAAAAGGGTTCCTGGAAGGATTTATCTCTATTTGTAGCAGGGTACAATTTGGAAAATGCAGTGTTCTTGTGATACACTTGATGGAATCAAAATTGAAATGGCCCCTATTCTCAGGAGTTACTGACTTTCTGGGGAAAGAAATTACTTTAGGATCCTATTGTATTTCAGAAGAGGAAAGTTAAAGACAGTTCTGGGTTAAGGAGCTTGGGAAAGGGGATGAGAAAAAACCCATTGATGAGAAAAATAATTTACTCCTTTGGCCTTGCAAGCAGCAATTAGTAGGAAGTTGGACCGTGGTTTCCTGAATGGGACTGCTACAGTTTCTGAACTGAATACTCAGATTTTCAGGATTGGAGGCTTCAAATTCCATCCTTGTCGTCTGCAAGGGAGTTGTATTATTTATATATATTTTAAATTAGCTGGTGACCTCAGCTATATCTATTATAGTCCAAGTGCAGTCTGAACATCATTCATTATACAAATGAGGTTTAAACTGAACATAACTGTTTACTCAAAAGACATCCCTTTAGTGAGCTGGCATTTCCTCACTAGGCAAAATATAAGATAATTGTCCATGTAATTCCTTCAGCAAGTTAATTGCATGTGGTCCTGCTCCTCAACGGAAAATTATCTGTCAGCCTCACGTAATCATTTTGCCTCAGTCTCAGTTAATATTCATCCATTCGTGTTACTGCATATACAAGGCCGAATTGTAACTGAGCTCAACTCATAGTAAGGTGAGCACTCTGTAGTAAAAACTATAATGATATACTTTTTATAACTGAAATACAAGCTCTGACTCCTGATCCAGTGTAGGACACGCTATCATAGCAGTGATCAGCCCTGAGGCCAGAGCAGGAGCCCCTGAGGTCCCAACTCCCTGCCAAGACCTTTCCCGTCTCCTGGGTGCCATACGGTCCCAAGCTTCATTCCCAAGACAGCCTGGGAAGAATGAGTGAGAAGCAAGTGAATATTGCTGCAAGAGAGAAGCCTTTGGGAAACACACACTCATTACTGGCTGGAAGGTAGTGGTCAAAAGGAACAGCAAAAACCCCTTACTGCAAGGGGATAATCCCTTTGCGGAAAGCATGGGAGGATGCATTCCTGTAATTGGAAGAATCGTTTCAGTTTTGCACTTAACTGATCAAATTCCTTCTGCTTTTACCAGGAATGGACTTTCATTCCTAACAGAGTTCGCTGCAGGCGCGTTTCTCTGTACTGTCGAATTTTATTGCACAAAGGGATTAAATCCTGACAGGAAGCATTTCCTGCCACTGCCAAGTCTGAGGCTGAGGCACAGATCTTGAGGGAACTTCTTGAAGGGTGCAGTCTAGACTGCCCTCAGATCAGAGGCAAGCTACTACATCAGGCACGATATTTACTGTCGTCAGCACAAAACAACATGTACCACAAAAGAAAACCAAAAAGCATAAAACAGAGTATATAATGTGACCTAGCAAATCTGTCAAGATTTGCTATACACAACATATGTGTGTGTGTGTATACAAAAAAAAAAAAAAAAAAAGGGAGCTTTACTAGGCTTTATTCAGATTGTTATTAAGTACTTAGAGAGGAAAATAGCTTCTAATACTTGTAGTGAAATCTATATTCAGAAGGGAACCTATATCTTCAGTGTACAGACCCAACCTAGCTAGACCCTATATTACCATGAGAGCATTCATAAAAGGTACACAGTATGAAGAGACTTGAACACTGGTGTATTAACAGATTAAAGCTATAAGTAAAATGAATCTGATTGCAGGGCCTGTAACATTTTGTCCTCTGGGCAATGACTAAACAGCAAGATCTAAACAAAGTGATTGTATTAAGATTAGAATAAATCATTTCTTCCAGGTCTCCTCATACTCCCCAGAGGATTAAAAAGAGCACTTCACTACCAATTTCACTTTCTCTTGGATAGATGCAGTGTTTCTGAAACCATTACAGAGGACAGGCTGCAGAGAATGGTGTTCAGTATTTCTCTTTTTTATCGCAGAAGAGAAATGCAGCAATTTAAATTGAATTTACTTGATAGGAAAGCCAAGCACTCAGTGCCAAATAAAGTGACACAGTCAAGGGTCTATAGTGCCCCCACTCATCATTTAGAGATCAACATTAACTGACTCCTCAAAATCCTGTTCCACTCTCACAGGGAGCCAACAAATTACAATAGAAAGTATCAAAGGTGTAAAGTTAATAAGAAGAAATCAATAAATCTCTAAAAATTAAACAACAGACCCTCTGGCTGTTTATTAGTCCCTCAGCAGGAGAAGGACTGGATTTGCATTTTATATGTGTTTCCATTGTATACAATTGAAGAACATTTCCCCGCACCAACTCATCTTCCTCTCAAGACACTGAGTCAATAAACAGCTAAAAGAAGTTTACAGCATGAAAACAGAACTGGAGTTTTATGTCCCAAAGACAGGAAACTTAGAAGGTATTTTCCCTAAAAGATTATAAAACCTACTACTTCAAACCATGTTCCCTGCATCTATACTTCATACATGACTTCAACAGACTATGTTCACTTTGGTGGGAATGTCTGACCATGTATGCAAACCAGGCAGAACTTTTCACTCAGCTTTGGCCCACATAGCTCTGTGGCTCTCAGAGGGCACATCAATGCACCAGCAAGTGTCAAGGTGGATACTTAAATGTTCTGCTCCTTTCCTAGGAGATACACCAAAAGCAGGTCTGTTCTTTAAGGTAAGTTCAAGTCATAAATGGGGTTATTTTATTTAGAATTTGCTAGCGGAAATCATGCTTAACCACTCTGATACTGAATGTCCTTCTATGATGGAATGACTGCTGGACAGATGCAGAGAGAGCAGTGGATATTTTCTACCTTGACTTCAGCAAGGCTTTTGACACTGTCTCCCATAACATCCTCTTGGCAAGCTCAGGAAGTGTGGGCTAGATGAGTGCAGCGAGATGGATGGAGAGGCTGAATGGCAGAGCTCAGGGGACTGTGCTCAGGGGACAGTAACACAGAGTCTATTTTGAGGCCTGTAGCTAGCAGTGTGCCCCAGGGGTCAATACTGGGTCCCATCCTAGTCAATTTATTCTTCAGTAACCTGGATTGAAGGAGAGAGTGCAGCCTCAGCAAGTTTGGTGATGATGCAGAACTGGGAAGGGTGGCTGATATCCCACAGGGCTTTGCTGCCATTCACAGTGACTTCAGTGGGCTGGAGGGATGGGCAGAAAGGAGCCCAGCATGTTCAACACAAGGAAGTGCAAAGACCTTCACCTAGGGAGGAATAACTCCATTACCAGAACAGGCTGGGGACTCACCTGTTGGAAAGCAGGTCTGCAGAAAAGGGCCTAGGAGTCCTGCTGGACAACAGACTGACCATGAACCAGCCACGTGACGTTGTGGCCGAGAGGGTCAGTGGGATTTTAGGCTGCATTAGGAGGAAGAGCATTGCCAGCAGGTCAAGGCAGGTGACCCTTCTCCTCTACTCAGCCCTGGTAAGGCTGCATCTGGAGCACTGTGTCCAGTTCTGGACTCTCCAGTACAAGAGGGGCATGGAGCTACTGGAGAGAGTTCAGTGTAGAGCTATGATTAGGGGACTGGAACATCTCTCATGAGGAAAGGCTGAGAGCTGAGCCTGTCCCTCCTGCAGAACAGAAGACAGAGGGGGATCTTATTACTGTATATAAGTATCTTAAAATAGGGTGTAAAGAGAATGGGGACAAACTCTTCTCAGTGGTGCCCAGTGGTAGGATGAGAGACAATGGGCACAAATTGAAGCACAAGTAGTTCTGCTCGAACATGAGGGAAAATTTCTTGACTGTGGTAGAGATTGAGCATGTTGCCCATAAACATTGTTGAATTTCCATCCTCGGAGATATGCACAGCACACGGTCCTCTGCAAAGTGCTCTAGGCGACTCTGCTTGAGCAAAGGGGTTGGCTAGATGATCTCCAGAGCTCCCATCCAACCTTAACCATTCCGTGATTCTATGCATCTTGTGAACAGTTTAACATCCATAAAACATGATTTTATTCAATATATAGCTCAACATGATGTAATAGAAAATCATCTTTTTCTTTTATGTCAAGATCAGGAAAAAAAAAAAAAAGACTTACAGCCAATCTTGCAATTCAGGAACAGAAAAACATAAATTTTCATATATGATGATGTCATTCATATATATATAGAACACTCACCATTCTATTCAACCATGTTTCTGCACATCTGAAGTAGACTAAGGATCAAAATTCAAGTTTGAATTTATACCATCTTGAATTTAAAGTGGTTAAATATGAACCTTCAGCTGCTATTCTCAGATACTTTTTCTACAATTACAAATCCTTATTCAGATTTCCTGTTATATCTTTTCTTCTTCTTGTCCCGAATGGATACCAGACACAAGATATTTAGAAAAAAAATGAATTGAAAAAAAAATGTTTATAATTGGAAAAAGGTTTACTTGGAGGATTGAAGAGGATTTTTTTTTCTTCTCTCTGAACTACTTGGCTCAGCCCTAGCTATGGGACCTTAGAAAGAAGATAATGACAGGACTGCAGTATAATACCAGTCTCTGCATAATAAATTCACAACATGCTGTGAAGAAGTTATCTCTGTGCTTTAAAGGACATAGAGCAGGTCCAAGGAAACAGCTTATGTTTTTTGGTACACTTAGTCAAAATTCTATTTCATTATAGAATTTCTCAAAGGGGTCTAATTAGACTTTGCAGGCAATGCAACATTTTCAGTTCTTTCTTCATAACCCAAGAGATAGTTCCCTAAAGAGAAAGATCTGAAATCCACAGCTTTTTAATTCCTCATTAATTATATAAAATTGAGATCTGTCACCTGCGCAAGATATTCAAAGGAACAGGCACATGGAAAAACTGTGGTATTTTTACAGTTTGAATTAAAGCAATACGCGCTCAATGAAACTTAGCTAGACGAGGTGTTAGAGTCACAAAGTGTCTATTTAAAGCTGACTGAAAAGGGAATGCCACCTTCTTTTCAGCTTTATCTTACAAATTTCAGGCAATATAGGCCAAAATTTACTAGATTTCCATAGTCACTCTGCAAGGTGAGTGACCTTGGGGAAAAAAAAAAAAAAAAAAGGAGACAAAGCATTAAAATGTGTTATTTGTTTGTGAGATTTTCTTTGATTCAAAGAGAAAACTCGTTGAATGCAAAAAAAGAAAAAAAGAAAAGTACCAATTGTTGAACTTATTTTGTCATAAAAATATACATGGTAAATTTAAAAATAAACACAAAAACAATTAGAAAATTCCTATTAAAAGTACACCTCAACTCCAAGAAGCACAAGAAATACGGAAAAAGCACTTTTCTTATATATATTTATACATAAAATATATATTTTTTATTTTTTTAAGTACACGCATATTACTCCTTTTAAAATGTACAGCAAATGCCAAACGGAGCAGATTTTGTGCAAAAGCTCCACAATGGAATGAATAATGAAAATAGCGTGGGCCAAATTATTTAACGCCATCTGCTCAGCTTGTACCGCTCCAACTGGGCAAAGAGCAAAGGGAGTTGCAGGATGCTCCTGGCCAAGGCAGAGCTGCTTCCGCCCTGGCCGCAGCTGCCAGTGCGCCTGGATGGAGCAGGACCCAGGGGCACAGCAAAGCGGGTCTTGCTCCGATCCTGGAACTCGGAGGGGAAGGATTTGGACACCACGGGTGGAAAACACAGGCTGGAGCTGCCCTAGCCCCACAGTTAGGGCTGCTTTGTGCTAGCAGAAAGGAAGCCTTTCCATAACTCCTTATCTTGACTGTTATCTCATCCTGCTGCTGAGCCTACAATGGAAGTGACAGATTGCGGAGAGGGCTTTTAGAAATATTGTAGATGCTTATCTGCTGTAAATCACAGCTTCATTACTTCCAGTGGAATATGCTGAGCTGTGTCGGCCAAGGGTCTGACTTGGCACGCTGCACTTCAGGTGGTGTTGTCACTGGATCTGCGGAGTAGCTACTGATTTTCGATCCATAATTTAATTTAATCAAGGGTGAATGTTATTACTTCTGTCACTTCCCATACAGGAAAGCCTTTTCCCATACAGGAAAAGAAAAAAAAAAAAAAGGAAAAAGAAAGAAAAAGCAAGAAAAGAAAGAAAAGATGATGCTGAGCTTTCTTTTTATCTACAACTCCCCAAGGGTTTTACAAAGGAAGAAAGTAGCATTATCTTGTCCCATAAATTAACGTGCAAAAAGGGACATGTGACCAGAAGGGCTAGTGACAGATCCAGGAAGAGAACTCATAAATGGAAAAAAAAAATACATATATATCTATATATATATATAAGGACAGCAGAGATTAGAAACCTACAGAAAAGAAAAAATAATGGTACAGAAGACTCAGGAGCTGGAGGCCCTAAAAGTCTATACCCAAAAAGAAGCAGAGTAGTCAGATTGTCCAGTGAGAGAAGAAAGATGAATTTAAACATTTCTGTACTTCACATCCTCCATGGGAGCAGGACTGACTTTTACTGTGAGCTGTAGCATCAATCTTGGTTCCTCTGAGACCAAAAAGAGTTGGCCTTCCTTTGGAGGATGTCCAGGAAAAAAAATTACATATGAAATTAGCTCTATTACACTACGTTAGACAGTAAGTAATGGGCAGCAGCCAAGAGGCAGCAGCACAATGCCAGCACAATCCAGATGGATAAAGAGCCATGACAAAAAGGCCCCTAACGTAACTGCTACAAAGAGTTAAAATAGGTGGGCCGAATTCAAACTTTTCACAACTTCAGAGGAGGCTTACCTCAGCTCTGACCTTGACCCACTGTTTTAAATCTGAACTGCATTGCCAACCTCTCTGCTCCGGTCCATGCAGTGAGATGCAACATGCCGGAGAGACCTGCGGTCCAGGGGTCTCAGGTGGCTGCAGCTCCCCGGGTTTGCTAAGTTACGGCTCCTCAGCTCCTCTGAGGGTCCCATCCTGAGACAAGTAAAGGCCTGCTCAGAATTCCCAAGAAAAGCCCTCGGTAAACTCATTTAGTAATCACAGACTGTCTCCTCGAATTCTCTATAGAGGGGAGTTAGCTTTCTGAATTTTAGGACTATGTAAACTCCTTTCCTAAACTGAAAGGAAGCCACCTGGATTTAAATCTCTGGCTATAGTTGCCACTGAAAAGTAGTTGGTGTTATACAGGTAGTCCCTGCAGATTTTACCCTTTTCAGTGACGAATGACAATCTGTGTATTTATAGCCATGAGAGGATTCTGTATGGAACTTTCACCATTGACCTGTCCAGCTTTAAACACAACCTACATGGCTAAGACTAGGGGGCTTATACTATTACCACTATTAATACTACTACTACTACAAAAAAAAGTGTTGCTATAATGCCCAAAATGACAACTATTTAGTTGGTGAGGAAAAATATTTGAGATGCTGCTCATCAGTTTCTCTCACAGTCCCTGGAGAAGAATGGTTTACAATATCATTTTAGATAATACCATAATCCTGATTTTGGAGGCTGAATTCCTGCCCAAGGTCATATAGAGAGTTCATTTATGAAGTTCAAAGCAGAATCAGGAAGGGAATCTAGATATCCTTATTTTTTATCACGTGCTTTAATCTAGTAGCTTATCTAAATGCTATAAACAATTGCTACTCCAGTTCCTTCTCCAGTCTCATATTTTGAAAGCTTAGATAGCCTTTATGTTGAGACCATTCAGAAACTCTGTGTTTTCAAATAACTGTCACAATATATTCAAGGTAATGGAGCTGACACCAAAGCACCCAACAGCAAGCCAACCATCGTTGGCTGGGGAACAACTTACCCTGTGAGTCCTGGCAGTCACCTCTCCGCAGCTCACCTGCCAGAGCTGTGAGGAAAACCTCAGTTCTCTCCCCGTTCTGTTTCATTCTTCTATTTCCCTTTTATTTTTTTACTCAAGTCCTCAAAAAACAGCCATCAAGCCCATTCAATATCCCTGTTACCTGACTCTGTACTCATCACTGCAACTGAACTGGGAATCTGAGTGTTGATTTGGACCAATAAAACACCAATCTTTTGATGTTTCAAGCAGGAATTGTTTTTAAAAAATGTGAGGTCTCCAAAAGCCAGAGTATTTATCCATCTCTAATTGTAGCTTACCCTCCAGCACGCAGTTAAAAAAAAAAAAGAAAAAAAAGAGATTCACTAATTATCTTTTGGAGGTAAGCTCAGCTACTTCGGCTTTGATGCTCCGCTTTGCAATTAAATGTATTCCAACAGCCACATGGGGGAGAAAAAAAAAACACAGCTTCCAGTTCTGCAATGACCTACTTACAGCATTAAAGCGCTGAGGGGGAAGCGGGGAGGTCTCACCACAGCTTAATGCAAGCTGACACTTATCTGTACTTCAAACTACACAGCAATCAATATTAGATATGACTTCACGTTCTACAGAAAATATTAGGAAGACAACGAAAGTTAATGACCACCAGAAATTAATACAAGGCTGGTTCTCCAAACCTGCAGGATTTTTAATATCCCAGTCCTTTTATTTCCACTTCTGCCACAACCCACGCCACAGTCCTGAAACTTGTGCTGAATTCATATTGGCTTGCAAGCTACAGGATTTATTAAGCACTGTACAGTTTCATACTCTGCCCCAACTGCATACCATCTAACTATTCCCCCTTCCCAATGAATAAATGACAGCTGAGGAAGAGAAACTGATTTATTTAACATCACTAAGAATGCCAATCCCTAAACTACAGATGGGCTCCAGATCTTCCATTCCATCAGTCCATTCTTTTAAACCCTAAACATCATTTTTCTTTTTTCTATTTTTTTTTTCCTCTTGGATTGGATTCTCTTTACTTTTAAAGGCAATTAACCAGAAACTCCAGAGAAATGCGTTGAAACTCCAGAGAAATGTGTTGATCATGTGAATATTTTTCCATTTTGTCAAGGATCTCAGAAGACATTGGATGTTTAAGCATGGGGTATACTTTTGGCCAGAGCTCCTGTTTTCAATATTCTACTGCCCTACTACAGACAGCTTAATTCCTGGAGTGCAGATTAACCATAGCGCTTATTGGCAACGTAGTCAAATGGAAGGCGTGCTAATAACATTATATAGCTGGAGTCTTCCAAAATGCCATACACTTGCAGCATGTGAAATGCCTATAATTTAAATATCACAACAAATGTTTTGAAAGCTTAATTACTACAGTTGAGCCAAACACATCAGTAAGCACTTAAAAATCTGTTCACTCACTTGCAGCTTCTTGTATGGTAGTATATGAAGTGAAGGGCATCCGTTTCACTTATGCCAGAGTAAATTCAGAATAACTGCTTGAGGACAAACACCCATGTTTTTGTTTTTTTGGTGGCTTCAGATGAAATATTACCATTTGGCCCCATTTCCAAAACATTAAAAAATACATTGGAAATACCATAAAATATCAAAGATTACCCAAAATACATGAAGTAAGGATCTGGGCACTTTAAGCAGAGAGAATGAAAGGAAGATAAGTGAAGGAGAAAATGCTTTTTCATCCCTTCAGCCCACATTCATATGAGCAACAGCATCTGAATTACTGTTTACTCTAGCCAGCCAGATGTGGGCTGAATTATTAGTTTTCGCCAGTATTTGCTAGCTCACTACCAGCGGCAACAGTGCTCGAAGGAGTCCTTCACATCTGCGGAATTTGCTAATCCTCTTCTACAGCCATCACGGAAATTGGCCTGAAATGCTACTCTCCCTCTCCCCAGCTACGTCTGAGTCACACCACCCCGGGCTGCGAGCTTGTCATATCTGATAAGCGAGGCAGGGTCAGACACGGGCAGGGCTGCAGCACAAGGCAGCCCGAAGGAGGTGAGGTGCTATGGAGACGATGCCAGTTAATCAATGGTCGGGGAATCGCACTTTGCGCGATTTTGTGCAGAGCATCTTCCTCCGGTATCGTCAGCCACAATGTAATTGCCATGGAAAATGAAGAGAAATACTATTTCTGCCTGAAAAGACAGGCAGAGTATAAATAGCCTAATGAACAGCCCTAATTTAGTGATCTTTTCCAGTGACCACATTCCTGGATTAATGTCTTGACAGGCAGCTGGCAAAAATCCATCTCTCTGCGAATCACTGCTACAACCCCACCGTGTTCTCCAGAGTCAGCGGTTTCACCGAGCACCAACCCAACACTGTGCTATCATGGAAACCGAGAAGTTTACGTACAAAATTTGTTCATGCTTTCAAGATGTCACTGATACTGTCACTGTTCCGACCCAGCTTGGACCCAGTTTGTGTGCCCGGCAGAGGAGCAACAGAAGAAATGTTGTTGTGTCCCCTGTCTGGGCACCCAAGACCTTGCCACAAGCCGTCTCCCGCACATCGGTGTCTCAGCTTATCCATCAGCCCTGTAAATTATGCACTCTGCCTCGCAGTGACGTTAAGCCTCAACAGCTGAAAAACTTTGGGATGCTTGGCTGAAAACATCATCTAAAGTACACTGTATAATTAATGCAACTGCATGGGCTTCTTTTTAAGCAGCTTCTTCAAAAGCATTCTGAGCATCCAAATCCTTTTTTCATATCAAGATGGTTGCATATTTAAAAGTATTAATTGGTTCTATGATTTAAAAAAAAAAAAAAACTTAAAACTTCACGGTATCAGGAAGAAACATTGCTCAGATCACTTAAAATGCTCATTCATTTTCACCATCCCTTAAAGCTTTCACACAATAAGGAGGCCTTTATAGGCAAATCAATGGCCTTGAAGTCATTGTTTAGAAAAGGTTGCTTGTAAGCAATGAACTAATAATAAATAACTGATAGAACATTGTGCAAGAGCTATAAAGAGCATTCAAAACAACTGATCTCATTCCTTGGTTTAATTATTCAGTTCTTTTTAGGGTTGAGCTACATGTCTGGTATATTTGCTTCAGATCTCGAGAAGGTATTGACCAGGTTTTCTGAAGTCTTCTGCATTATTTATCTCTTCCTACCATAAGGGGTTGGGATAGGCATACTGTTTCAATAATTAAATGTCAACAATTCATGCTGTTGGCCCAAGCCCAGAGGACCCTAATAAATAAATAATAGCATCTTGCTTTTTTATAGCTCCTTTCATTCAAGGATCTCAAAGTGTTCTGCGAATATTCATTAGGACCCCCAATAGCCTTGTAAGGTAATTCAGCATTACCGTGCTCTCGTTTTTACGACTGGGAAATCTGGTGCGAGGAGAGCAAGGAGCTAGTCCAAGGTCAAAGCTCCATCCAGCTGCTGAGAGGGGGCAGAATCTTGTGCTGGCAGCCCCTTTGGGAGCTGATGTTAACAAGACACAGATGCGGCTCCAGAGACCGCAGGGAAGTCAAAGCCATTTAAAACTAATGAAAATTAGTGAAAATAAATAAATTAATCAGCATCTGCCTTACTCTTGAGGGTTTTATTTATTTAATTGTTTTTGTTTGGTTGTTTTAAATACTTTTATTACTGCATTGCTAAACAAGATCAAGGAAAAGGCTGCATGGTCCACTAGTCTAATCCAGTGCTGCCATTTCAATGTTTCTAACTGTGGCACTGCAAGCAGAACTGATTTCAGTCAGAGCAATATTTGATATTTGATATCTTGTTTCCAATCTGATCTGTCAAAATGTTCATTAGAAGTCACATATCTATGCTTTAGTCACCTTTCTCCAGTCATTTTCTTTAGCATCATTCCCCATGACCCCTTTTTCACTCTACGGAGATGAAAACAAGAACGATATAATGATCTTACATTTCTATAGAGGCTTTCATCCCACTGACATGTTGAGAGCAATGATGAGCCCAGAAATAACATAAGAAGCTTTTCAGACAACCTTTTCTGGAATTAGAATTGGGTTTCTGATGGAGGGGCAGGCTAGGTTTGGAGGCTGTGTGTATTCCATTCTCTCTGTTTGTTCAGGTATTTTTTTGCCATTAATTCTATTTTCATTCCTCTGCAGAGGACAGGAAATCCACACAGAGAAAATCCAAGCAGCCAAGACAAACCTTCCACTAAACACTTGCAACAACTACAAACAAATACGAGGTCCAGAAAAGTCCTGATACTGTGCTCAGTTGCAGTTGAGTCATATTTTGAATGCAATGCCTATATAAATATAGTGCCAGAATGATAGACAACTTCAGTGAAAGATAAGCATATGCAAAAGCGGTTTTACTCAGAAATGGTACTGCAAGATCTTCACTGATTTCAGAGTCCCTTACTCAAACTGAAACAACAAACCTGACACCACAACAGTGCAGTGCCTTTTCAAAGTGACATGCAGGCCTGAAAGGGAGTCCTACTTCTTCACGTGGGGAAAGGATGAATTTACATAGTCTGCTATATCCTGTGGTTATCTAGAGAGATGAAACGAGAAATCAACTGAGCACATGCAAATGTCATCAAAAACAAAACTGAGGTCCTACATCTGCTAAACTCATAAGGACCTTAGTGACACAACTGAGTTTCCAAACATGCATCATGGACAGATCACTCTAAATACACAAATTTATATCCAAGTGGTATCAACCATTGCTAATAAATACTTACAGAGTTTTTGTGAGAGCAAATATTTAAATGCTTCACTTACAGTGACTTATGACAGTGCAGAGAATTAGGATACTGTCTCAGGACAGCAAAATCTTAACACAAAATTCTTTGCTATCACTGCTGACATATATTTGATTCACAATTTTTAATTATTATTATTATGCATGTTCTCTGCTTTATTTACCACCTCCTCAAGAGCCAGAGAGAAGTACAAGAAAAATACAGTTGATTTTCAAAGCAGCCACTATTGATCCCATGTTACTGCTCTATTAAGATGACATTTTGCACTATGCAGAATGACTGATGCAGAACTTATTTAAACTGATGGATGCTAGAACAAGAAAGCAATAGTTGCTCGTTGCATCATTATTCAATAGATACACTTTAACTGGCTTAGGAAAGATCCTCTCCTACAGAGTGTACTATAAAAATTGAAGCTACTGAACTAGCAGTCTATTACGCTTCCAGGTGTACACAATCTACCTTTAACATCCTCTCCTCTAAAACTGCCATGAACTCAATCAAAGTAGCGGTGACTGAAAAGTTGCTAAATTCCCATCTTTTGGCTACGATTTAAGCTAGTAGTCTTGGTCTAATAGAGTCCATAATCTGCAATCAGTCTTGCCTGTGGGCAATTTCTCTAGAAGTCGGTGTATAAAATGAGCAATATTTTCAGCGTTGACTCCTAAATTTACCCTTTCGTGTGCAAAAAGCTATGTTTACACAAGCAAAAGGTTTTAGCCTGCATGCATTGCCTGATCCTCTCAGGGAGGGTCCAGGCAGACCACGTATACAAAGCTGACATATGGCAAGCTCAGAATATATTCAAGGTTTTAGAAAATTCAACCCTCTTCCTGCTGTCTCGTTCATTTCCCTCAATGTATACTCCAGAGACTATCCTATAGGAGCTAAACAAAAACACTAAATAAAAAAAAAGACCAATCAAACGTCTAGTCTTACATCACACAAATCATTTTAGTGATGACAATGACATTAACTGTACGAATGAGTACTTTTACAAGGTTTTTCTTACTTCCTGCCCTGTAATCCAGGGACTGCCTACACAGTGCAGAGCAGAGCAGGGCCAGGTCATGCCAGCCTGCCCTTGCTCTGGCCAAAGGGCCTAGGGCAACAAGGCCTATAGCCATGTCCAAGCAGCACTTTGTTGAGCCTGATGAATGCCACCAAGAAGTAGCTTACTCACAGCTACGGTTCTCTCCTAAGTACCGCACACAAGATACGCCTTTAGTGTCCTTAATGGAAACCAAAGCCTACTAAAATAAAGGGCAGAATCCAGATTTTCCATCCTACTCTTACCAGCATAAAACTGAAAAGTTTTTCAGCGCAATGTACTTGTTCTGGAAGCAGACAAGGAGCAATAATACAGCATAGAAAGCACAAGTTTAAAGGCAGCAATGTGGCTTTACTGGCTTTTTTCAACAAGTCAGACAGACCACGTGGATCTTCCAAGGGACCTGATCAGTAAGAGCAAAATATTTCTAACACAAACAACTGCGTATTAATAGCCACTCCATGGTGAGGATCCCATGTGATAAATACACCCAAGAGAATCAAAGGCTTGTGTTGGTAATCTTAAAAGTTCCCAGAGGTCTGATTATTCAGCAGCAGGGTTGCAAGCCTTGTCAGGACTCATTGCTTAATCAATCTCTGCAGAATCACTGGGCTAACCCTACCACTCACTCTCACAATATCCAGCAGCAGCTCTCCAGTTTCAGTCCTGCAGAACTATCATAGGTTAACTGAGACAATAAAATATATTTGGCCATTATGACTTCACTACTACCAGCAATTCAAATTGACAAGATTTGCTAAGGCTAAAAAAATACGGAGATAAATCTCCTGAGGAAAATCCTTGATTTGGTCATCCCTGTCCTACGGTTAATACTGACCACATACTTCTTTGTTTAGTAGCATCCCTATACTCATAACAGTCTATTTAAGTCACCAACCGTCACAAAGTATTTTCAGATTTCTTGATTTAAGGCAATAAGGCATCATTATGATCATCTCCTCTGAGCTTTCAGGTAACTCAGTTCAGAATACATCAACCAGTTTCTCTATGGCAAGCCTACAATATCTTTAACACATATTCCCTGTCTCGGTATCACCTGCATTAACCTTTTTCTGCCTTATAATTTATTAAAGAAAAACATTGCTTAAAAGACATAAGTAAGTAGTACTGAAACAAAGACTTACAGCTAATGAAGAATCCACCACTTCCTAGAGTAAGTTGCTATAAAGATTAATTACCTATATTGTATTTTTTTTCATATTAAACTCAGTATCAGATCCTCTGATCTAACAGAATAAAAAATATGGAGATCAAAACACTATGTAACATCAGAAAACTCTTTCCCATGTTGGTTACTGCTACACCATAATCAAACTGACTCCTTGCCTTCCCATGGATAATCTAAGCAGACTGCTCTGCTTTAATCTCTCGGCGTAAGGCATGTTCTCCAAGCCTCACATCATTCTCATACCTTTCCGAGCCTTTTCCAAATATGTAGCATTAAAAAAAAAAAAAAGAAAAAGAAAAAAAAGATATAAAAACCTCAGCTGGGAAACAGCCTGCAGAGGCATAAGACCAACAGCTGGATGTCATTACAGAATCAAACAGAAGCTGGGTTTTGTTAGTCCAGAGGTAAAACTATTGGCCAAATTGCATTTGTTTATGACAAAGGAACCATATAACCTTAAAGGGGACATCTAATAGAAATGAACCTAAAATCACCCACAGAGAACAGAGAAAGGTATAGATATGTAGACCTAAAGATGCTAAGAAAATAAAGTTTCTTTTGTGCAATGTTCTCTTATTGCCACTGCTTAACAGTGTAAATCTCTGCCGGGAGAAATCCAGAATTGGCAAGGACCAATTTGATTAAACCACACAGCAACTCTTACTAAGGAATGGAAGCTGCTTCTTTCTACACTGCCTTTGCTGAGGAATCCTTATTCCTTTATGCAAATGTTAAAAATAAATGCTGTCTTACTCACAGAAGGGATTTGAGGCTGTTTGCCTCGAGGTACGTCTATAATAAGCAGGAAAAGCTGATCTGATCTTCGCTTGACCTCCTCAGACTGTGCAAACATCCACATAGAGCAAACCAAGAGAAAGTTACCGGAATCATCCTCATTGGAGAAAATCATGCTTGCTTAGGGGAAAGTGAAACCTTTGCATTGGGGCACAAGTAGCAAGAGGAAAGACACAGATGTGGCCAGTATGTGATGTGAGCCTGGAGCAACAAAAAGCATCTCCTTGCACATTCCACAAGGTCAGAATCTGCCAAGCTACAGCGAGCCCTACTACTTCAGGAAGGGGAAGGCTCACTAACACAAGCTCCATCAAGCACCCACGTTTTAGTTCTTCTCCAAGCTCATCCATCTAACATGACAGCAGATCCCCCGCTCCTCGGCACAGGGCGGCTTCATCACACATTGCGGCAGCCACTGGCCCTCACACTGCTTCTCAGCAAGGCCACCCTCCTTCCTCCACTGAGTCATCATCAGTAGTGGGAAATGGCCCAAAGGGAGCTCCTGCTGCAATGGCCACATCTAGACAGGTTTATCCAGGACCTTGAACGCTGGGCAACTAGCTATACTTTTGCCCTTGGATAGGGTTCATTACGACGACTGTTTTGAATTCTGTGCCTCTGTTTCTCCAAATACTTGGAAACTGCCTCTGGTGAAAGACTACGCAATGCATTATGGCTCTGGGCACATCACACATACCGACAGGTGCCGTTATATGCAAACATGAGTAGTTAAGCTTTTGCTAAAATGAAGAGGGAAAAAAAAAAAGAGTTCTGTAATCCTGCATGAACAGGAAACAGTTGATAACATAACTAGAGAATAATCAATGCAGTGGCAGCTACCAGAGTCTGCAGAGATCCTGAAATGACAGATTTCATGGCAGTATTTTTTCTAGTACATATTGATTTAAAGGAATTTCTTCAGCACCACCTTGTTTCCTCCTGTCTAATTTGTTCCCTGTTCTCTCAGTGTAGCTACTCAGAGCAGACAACAGGACTGTCAGGATGCCATAGGAAGCATTATGCTATAGTGCACTTAAGATCTTGGATGATTTTCAGATAATTGTGCCTGATAGAAAAACCTGCATCTTCATGAACCCTACCATGGTATAATGCGGAATTACATTCGTGTTTTATCATTACTGATGCCTCCGTTTCTGGAATGTAAATATACAGTGATAAGAGCTGATACAATCTTAGCTATCCTGCTGCAAGTATTTTGCTCTACTAAGAACCCAATTTTCAGTTGTCTTGCTTTTGGACAATGTTGCATCTAAGTAAGTGCAAATTGGATTCAACATTAGAGATGAGGCAGACTAATACACAAAGGACTTTCTATGTCAAAAAAAAATCTATGTCTCTATGTAACTGCTTTGTAACCAAGGAAATATAACTGTGAATAGGTTATTAGTGCCAGTTATAAAAACCTCTAGTTCCTTTTTCTTTGTTGTTGTTAAGGGGGTTAGAGAGAAGAAAATGACATAATCTGAGTTTTTTGCCTGCCTGTAAACCTCAGGAATTAGCTTAAAAATCATTTTACAATGGCAGGATGAACCAGTCTACTAACTTAGGACATAAGGCATGAGCAGACTTCCCCACCTTCGCAAAAACCACAGGATCGCACAATTGGGATCTTTGGTAAAAAGACGACCTCATTTATATTCACCATTTCTCTTATTTAGCTAGTGATAAAGCAGCATTTTTCCTTAGTTGGAAATTACTCTCCCTTAGAGAGCTTTATGTACCAACAACTACTCATTATATTCACCTGTTCACGGCATGCAGGGCTGAATGCAAAAAAATTTATTCTACCTTTGTACTTAAACCATGAAAACATTTTTCTCATTTTATGTTTCAGTATGCCCACTCACTATTAGTTCCTCTGATGCTATGAAATTTCAATGCTGCCTTTTAACTTCTTTAGGAATGCCGATGGATAATGCCAAATAAGCATTTCATTAATCCATTATTTTCTCAGTAAGCATGTATTGTCCATGGAAAGAAATTCCCTTAAAAGGCTGTAGAGAAATTCATGCTAGTACTTGTCCTCTCTGCATATATAGGAAAAAAAAAAAACTTTAATAGCTTTTCAGATATAAAAGTAGAATGTTGAGATCTCCATTCAGTGCTCACATTGGAAGTGACATTACATGTCTATACACACCTATATGATATAAAAAAACGATGGACAATACAAATTGGACCCCCTGGGTCTAATGCCCTCAACTCATATACAGAAAAAGGTAACTACAACTTTATTTCCTATGCATTGCACTCTAAAGCCTTCTGCCTTCCAGTGCCTGGGGTTCAGCCAATAGAGAGCAATGGAAAAATGTCTTTGACATGGCTGATCACCTTCAATAGTGTTTAGATTTCTGGACTTGCAACTTTCTAGTATAAAAGTACATGAGGAGCTCAGAGCTCCTCACCTTCCTGCACAACTTCATAGGCCTTGTGGCCCTGCTCTGCTCCTGCACNGCCTGGGGTCCAGCCAATAGAGAGCAGTGGAAAAATGTCTTTGACACACTCTGTTATCAATGGCTGATCACCTTCAATAGTGTTTAGATTTCTGGACTTGCAACTTTCTAGTATAAAAGTACATGAGGAGCTCAGAGCTCCTCACCTTCCTGCACAACTTCATAGGCCTTGTGGCCCTGCTCTGCTCCTGCACGAAAATGAATATGCAACCCAGCCTATCAATGCCATGAATTTCTCCATCACAGCAATCTCTCACTTGATTCTTCCAGGAATGCAGGCACTAAGGACTATGTGCCTCCGTGCCGCAGAAAAGGAATCCTGTCAGAGGGAACTTCAAATTAATCTTCATGAGAAATGACTGCCTTCACTGACACAGATGGCCTTCTCTCAGCAGTGCCAGCTGCTCTGCATGGGCAGGAATGCTCTACATAGCAGCAGCCCGAGAGGTGAAAAGAGCTCCTGTCGTGGTCCTGCTCTGTTAAGGATCCTTTAAGGAAAGTGGGATGGGAAAAAGGAGCAAGGGAGGGGAAATTTCCCCTGCCAGCTGTGGGAGCGAGGATGTCCAGACACAGAAAGGCTGGGAAGGTGGCGGCTGAGAACGCGACCACAGTGACGAGATCACATAGCATGTACCAAATGATAAAGCAAGATGCAGCGAAAACTTACACTGGAATAGATTAAATGTCAAAAACAAAAGGCCACAAGAGAGATGGGAATGCTTCTGGTAAGTAACAAAAATCCATCACCAAAATGTTGGCGTTTCCCAGTGCCCTCCACAGGAAAAGCAGGCAGCAGAGGCTCAGGGCAAAGAAGTGACACACTTGGCAGGCAGGGGATACCGAGCACTCACCACTTGGGTTTATAGGGTGGTGCAAGGACTACGGGCACTTGGCCTTGCTCCACAGAGACTGCCACCGCCCGCCACTCTGCTTGAAAACGAATACTGAAGACCTTCTGAGATTTCTTCATGTACTACTGCTTTGCTGTATTATTACCCATGGCTAAAGCAGTTGCAGAACATAACGGAGCAGAGACAAGCAAGCCACTTTAATCTCTTAGAAATTCAACTCTCCCATTCATTTTCTGTTCTTCACTCCCTCTGCCTCCCTGGGGAGTGAGCTAGCATTACGTTAAGTTTGGCTTTGAACACAGGAAAACATCAGTTCGTAATAACCATTCTAATTTGCTTTTCTTGGCAAGCACCTGCACCAGCCGTCCCCGGTTCTGTTGTTAGGGGATGACTATAAAGTTAAGAAAACACACACACACACCGCACAAGCACACATATGAAGTCTCCAGTAATTATACACACAGAATCTGCTTTTTAATGTACTGTAGTGTAATTACCTTTTTGTCAGCTCAACTCCATTCCTTACAGAACAGCCGAAATCCCTAATTACCAACTGCAGCAGCAAAACCCTCCAATTTTCTCCCAAGAAAGCAGTCTCATTAACCCAACTCATTACATGCTGCTTGTCAGGTGAGAGCTATGGAAATTTCACCTGCATCCATGGGTTTCTTTCTACACAAGAGCGTACACAACCTTCTCGGGCAAGGATCGCGTCAAAGTCAATCCGCGCACCAAAGAATTATTGATGGATTTCAGGACCTGCCCCTAAATAATTTGGAAAGCACCACCTTATCTATCAGCAATTCAGCAATGTCTGGAGTTTGGAACAATGCCTTTGTCAGATGGGGAAAACAAAGGGCCAGTCCCACCTGTGGTGTAATTTTGGGCTTTGACCCAAATCATGGCATAATGTTATGTACTTCAGAAGCAGCTCCTGTGAGGCACCGGAGTGCCACAAGCAGGTCACTGCTCTTTGGAGCAGAAATGGAAGCGCATAGGTCTTCTCAGAGCCAACCAGGTGCTCACAGAGAAATCTTGGCAGATATTAATAGTTGTATTTATGTCTGACAAACACCTCCTGTCAGAAGCAGAGGAGTGCAAATACATGCAAGGCAAACTAGGTGCTAGAAAAACAGGATTAGAAACAAAGGTTTAAAGCTAGCTCATTGCTATCTGCAAGGAGGTGTGTTTCTTTGTCCTTTTCTATGCTTATCTTCTCTATTTAAAGTTCCTAAGGGGAGTACTGTTTTCAGAATGTATTTGCACAGGACCCTGCCTGATGGATAATCAAATATAATCCCATAATACGAATAACAAGTAATTGACAAATGTCTTGCTGCAGTTATTATCATAATAGAAAAATAAATGGAGAATATGGCCCACTAAAGTAGTGGGTGACTTATAACGGGACAAATAGTTTACAATTTTTCCCAGAGGGTATTTAGATAAATAAGAATATTTTTCCCCTGAATGTAACTGAATTGATTTTGTATTTAGTTTCAGCAAATATCTCAGGTTTCTGAAAAGGTGATCTGCAAAATAATGGTATTTTTAGTCAGTGCAAGACAATATTTTGTAGGGAGCAGACTTTGAAGGAAAGCATCTGCATCTGAAGGTTCATCTATAAGCTGTGCAGAGACATGTATGGGAGGGAAGTCCTAATATCATTAAGTAGAACATCTTTGTTCCTTAAGGATAAAGCAGTGAGACACACGGTGGATGTAGTCATCATTCCCACAGCTAATTAAATTCATCTGGATACTATCACAGATTTGGATCCTTAAAGTCCATGTAGACTTCATGAATGATGAATCAAACCTGTGGATTCCTCCTTGCAAGCAATAGGAAATATATTGCAGTAGTAGAAGAGGATTAGATTCATGTGCTTTGATTTTTGCTAATTATCAAACACATTTCCAAGTGTGTAATGGTATTCACATACTATATATACATATGCTAAGCATTTAAAGAAGTCTTAAATTAGAAGTTTTTCAAGGTAAATTTAATACCCGATAATTCAATCATTTATCTTTCAGGTAAATGGTACAGGATCAGCCTGTCATACATGTAGGGAAGGTGATATTAATAAATTATTCTTTACATGTTCATACATACTTTCTCCCTTCCCCCTTTTCCAGAATCTAAAAGGCAAGCTAAGAGCGGGTCACAGAATTTTAGCAACTTCTGAACACATTTAATTAAGGAAACTCCATTTTACTAGAGACAGACTGTCCTACTTAATCTCCCACTCACAGTTTTCCTTCTCACTGCATTTTTGCACAATTAAAAAAAATAAGACAAAGTGGAATTCCAATTAAACTCCTTTCGAAACAGCAGCCACCCTTTCTGACACCTGTTAAAAAATGCATGAACTGACACATTTGCAAACTAGTTTTGTTTTTTTTCAATAGGAGCCCTGGATGTCTTGTGTTCTAGGCTGCTGCATTTTATGCCCCAGTAAAATGAGGCATAAAATGGAGAACTACATTGGTAGCTCTCACAATCTCTGCGCCACAATACCGCCAGGCAGGAAGAAAAAGAGACATTTCCAAAGCAGTTTCTGCTTCACTGAAGAGACAAGCATCTGTCCCGGGTTTTGCCCTATAGGAAGGAGAAGCTTTAAGAGACGTGGTAGTGGGATAAACGATGAGTTGCTTCTCTACATAATCAGTTACTGGATGTACCTGAGGTTTCAGCATAAGGGAACCCTGAAGTAAGGTAAGACACGCCTGGAAAAAAATAATAGGCTTCTGCAAAGTAACTTTCAAACAAAAGGCCCCACAAGCTTAGAATATGATTCTGTAGTTTGTGTTAAGTGGCAGCTGTAGGGCAGATTTTATTATTATAATACACTATAGATTAACATATATAGTATTAGTATATATTAGACTAACATATACTATATGAGATAGCTGGGGTTGGGCAGAGACTGAATATAAGGAGAACCAAATTTTCATCCCTGAATTCTTAAAACCTTGCCAGCCAATTACGAATAAGGCATTTGAAGTTTGCTGATTTAATAAATCACTGTTTCGTCAATTCTTTTCACAGACCTCAGTACCCATTTTTTGTTTTTCACTCAGGCCCTGCTGCTTATTGAGGCTTTGTGCAGGTGCATTTGCCTCTGCAAAGTGAGTGGAAGCATTAATAAGTCATCAATAAGGAATCAGATGGGCTATGAAGAAAACACCACTTCTGTAAAAACACCAGGCCCTAAACTAGCTTAATTATGGCAGTACTGACACTGCTAAAAGGCATAATCATATCTTCCTTTCTAAAATGTTCCTGTCCTTTTTTTTTGCTAGTGATATTTTCTCTCCACTTTGTGAAATTGATGGACATTTTCAGATACTACTTGGTGTAATTCTTATATTTCCTTAGATTTTTCCCTCCCACAAATTTTAGGAAATAATTTCTCACCTTTTGCAGTACCGATGAGAGTATTTACATACTACTGCATCTTGTGGGAGTACCAGTTACGATCTGCTTTTCCTTCTAAAAATAAAGGTTGTTTACTTTTTGCCTAACCTGAATACGAATAGAAGTGACACGAGTGGTTCTTTCATGTCCAAGAAAGGAATTAGAATTTATTTTTGTCCACGTTCCTCACTGAGTTAAGCAGAATTTACAACATTTTCCATGGAAGACACAATTACAGGGTGAGAAGAAGGGCAGAAAAGGGGAGCAAGGAGAGAAGGGAAAGTTAGAATAAAAGAAAGGAAAAGACATGGAAACTTAACTCAGTTAAAATTGGTATTTTGGTGTAGTTCCATCTGTTGGAATCTTATATTATTTGTGTGTATGTAAGTACTTACTGCACCTAAGAGAAAAGAGCTTATAGCCAAAAGAATAGGCGTACGTGGTGGGAAATTAGGGTTTGGATTCCTCTGTTGACAATATCCCAGTTGAGTGCCTTGACTCCGAGGCTACAAAATCAGTTCCTCTTGCTTTGATGCCAGGCATGTTCCGCTTATAGATTGGGGCAGCTCCAGCCGGAAAGGCTAAGAGTCATCCTGAAACTGTCAATAATTTAGTTGGGTCATTTAGCTGGCAGGGGGCGGCCTCCTGAAACAGGCTAAGGACCTAAGGCTGGCATATCCCAGATGAATGCTCATGTCCTCAAGATATCTACTTTTCCAGAACCCACCCCTCCTCAACAATTGGGAATTTCATTTTGCACCCAACAGAATTTTCACTGAAAGTCTCACTGGAATTGCTACATTCCTATATAGAGCTCTAATGAAGGGGCAAAAGGCTAACCCAAGAGATAAAGCTAATACATGCACACAGTGCACACACACAGCTGTGTACACAAGCAGGCAGGCGAAGCATTATGCTAGGAGTTTCAATCTATAATTAATAAAAGAACAATAAATAAATTAAAAAAAAAAACACACTCATGCAGGTTCTTTGTATTCCCTACTTTTGTGCATCTTAGATTTTGGTAGCCTCCCTGCTTGCTGCCAGTAAGATTTTCTGGATGTAGATGTTTTTGTTGGAAACATATGTTGTCCTCCCGCTGCATCCAGTAGTTAAGCCATGCTGCGTATCTGCTTAATCCTGCCAGCTCATATCACAGCATCGCTCCATCCTCAGCCACACGCAGCTGGAATCCTGCTGATGCGGCAGCCTGGCTTTATCTTTGCGCGGACAGATCTCGGAGGCACGACTCCTCTCGGCATTTGTGTTTGAACAGCACCCGCTACGAGTTCATCCATTTAAAGCCGCATAGTGCACGCATGTTAAAACCTCCCCAAAACTACGAATGTGAACCACAGCAGGAGATTCCATGCAAATTTGTCAGCAAACATAATGCACCTAGTTTGAATGTAATTTAGGCAAACATTTACTCATGTGAGAGATCATGAACCTTCCCTCATCATTCATCTCAGTCATATACAACTTATGCTAGTCTCCCTAGGATTTTTTTTTTCTCCCAATTAGGAAGTTAAAAAATCTATTTTTCCTGCTGTAGATATAGCTTTAACAGGTCTAATCCTACCTACTTCATATGGTGACCTGTGTACTACACTTAGTCCAAAGCAGAAGTAGTCTTCAGAGAACAGAAATAGCACTATACCAAAATGAAGTCCCACATACAACTCTGGGCATATTATGCTAGCAATCTGCACTGTTTAAAACAACCAAAATAATATACAGCTCTTGACTGAAGGTCTTCATTCTGCACTGAAGGACAGAATTGCGTCAAAGGTCATTCTCAAACCCTTTGCCATTAACAATCTATTTTGTAAAACTTTATGCTAATACATAAAATGTATAAACATAAGAAGCTGTGCAGTGAATTTCTGGATATGAAAGTGATCCCAGGTCTCCCAGAGATCTCCATTTCCACTGAATTTGGAACGTACTTCCATAGTACGCCGAGCATCAATCAGCATTAATTCTATCCCACCATCTATCCTATGACTTCCTGACTGTAGTTTGGGACCATCATACACAAACTACTCTTCAGGAGAAAATACAAACTTAGAACAAAAGACTTGTGGTCCAAACAGCAGTTCCTAGAGGATCTATACTTTGCAAATGAACAAGATCAGCCTCTGACAAAAACTGCAATTACAAGAGCTTTCTCTTTAAAAGAGCTTGTTTGAAACTGTACCTATTTAAAAGTATCTATACCTTACCCTGGGAGTATGCTTGTAGTTGCCTACTGCCTATTTTTCACTTAAGTGTTCAACATAGATAGTAGTCAATATGTTATATACCTGTACAATGCTTTTGTATGTAATGCTTTTTTATATAACACAACCATGACAGTAATGAACTAACATAGATGGGTAGCAAACTGGCAGCTAAGAGCAGACTATTTTTACTGTATACAAAAATCTAGGACTGAGATAAAATTACTATGATTGAAGAAAGCAAAACGCATACACTTCTTTCTACAAGATGCACCTGGGGCCAGTAGTAACTCCAATGGCGAATATTCATTTTCTTTGTCCTGCAAAAGAAGGGTCTAATTCATTTACTGAAGTCCGCTGCTTCAAGAAAAAAAAAAAAAAAAAAAAAAAGTATTTCTTGTTTGAGACTGGATATCCTGTACTACAGTCCTGTTATAGAAAATTAGTATCCTTAAGCATTTACTACAAACATTATGATCAAGACTATTTGAAGAAGCCTAAGGCAACGTGTAGAAAATTTAATGCAGATCTTCAGAGTTCTAGCTCTGTTGTTTAACCAAAAGTTCCCTACTTCTACTAAAGGTCATTATTTCCCACGCTGAGTGGGCAGTTGGATCAGATGACCTTCAAAGGTCCCTTCCAGCCTTAGCTATTCCATGGTTCTCTGAGTTTATTGGTGACTAGCAAAGGATCTCCCGATGAGACAAGGTAATAGCATACAGAAAAGCAAAAAATTATATCACAATATGACTTGACTCAGGGATTGTGTTTGAACAGCGTGCGAAGCCTGCATGCACGTATATGGCCATGCACTCAGCATCCTTCCTACAGCGCTCACATAACATGCAAAAAAAAGCATGGTAAAAGGAAGGGAAGCAGCACTTAACAAACCTCTACCAACGTCACGTAGACGGATCAACACAGCAAAATAATTGCTCCTGGTAGCAGACTGCAACTTTATGATTCTAATGAATGGTTTCCGCTCTTAAACCACAGTTATGTAGGCTTTGCTAAAAGGAAGTCCTGATGAGCCTGCACAATGCTGCGCCATCTCCCCACCTGTCTGTGCAGATTTATCATCCTAGAGGCCTTCTGACCCTCTCCTCTAGCCTCCTGCAGAGCACAGGCCATAGGCTTCAACCATGAATTTTTGGATCTGGCCCAAAAACACACGGCTGAAACGGGAAGTATCTTCCAGCATGCCAGCAGGCACTTCTCACTGGGGAGGGTATGCTGCACCTTGCAGGGTCAGCCCTTTTTTAAGGCAAAAGCCATAAGGCACATTTAATTTCAGCAGCAGAAAGTGCAACACAGCTGTGCCATGTAAAATACCATCCTGATTAAACAGCGTGTAGGAGAGGGAATTACTCATTGCTGGGTCACTGGAGGAGGATGGCTTATATACTCTCAAGGAATGCAAAGGAAGAATGACGTATACGTAAGCAGCCTGACAAAAACGTACTGAAATTTCACAGAGAGCGAAGCCTGGACCCACTTGGGATTCCATCTTCCCTCCCCCCCAAAATGCAATCTACATGCAGAGGAAAAATGACTTTCCCTACAACCTCCCCGGTAGCTTTTTATACCTACAGCAGCACTTACCCTGCTTGTTCAGTCTCATTAGCTTCAGTGGAGCTCGTCTTACTGCAAGATCAAAGGAGTCTTTTCCTGGAGGGTTTGTGCCACTGATAATTTGGATATCTGCAGTAAACTTAATCTGTGCTACACCATAGAGATTTGAGGCAGGGGAAGATTAAAGTGATTTACCTAAAACAACAACAGCAGTTGGAAGAAATTGAATGCAGGTTCCAGCAGAGCCTGGACTTGAAAAGAAGCCTCTTCAGACACATTAATAGCCCCCCAAATACATATTTTGAAAACTAGGATTTGGCTATCTAGAGCCTATCACCATTTGGCTATCACCATTTGATCCTTTCCTTCTTTCCTAGCCCATCTTAATCTTGACTGAGAAAGGCCCACTCAAATAGGTCGTGCGTGGCTTTTGCACACATATCTTATCAGCAGGCAGCAGCTCGGGAAGAACGCCTCCCTGCGCACTCTGCCCTGCTAAAAAAAATTAATAAACATGCGCTGCATTGTCAAATATTATTTTGGAATAATATATAAGTGTGTTATATTTATATTAATATACTATTATATATGTATGATATATAATAATATATATTATCATATATATCTTAAATTATTTTGGACCAGAGTTCACAAGTTCCTTTGCAAAATGAGAGGAGTGACTGAGACAACAGAAGTGGACTTAAAGGATGGAAATCAGAATTACACAAGTGTATACCTTGGGTGCATGGGTGCTGTGGATAAATAATGAGGTTCTTCCAGAAAGCATTTCTAGATGCTCAATTTCTTCAAAAGGTTTAAAAAAATAGATAGAGGTGTGACAGCAAACATATCTTTGGCTTTGATAATGACATTATGCACAGCTAGCCCCTTCTTTGGCTTGTTAAATTCTAGGTTTCCTGTGGGTAAAAAATGAACATTACTTTGTCACTGTTTTCAGGGCTTTCTGCCATGTTAATCTGATTATCTATGACAGCTACTGTCAGTTTGTTAGCAAAGATCCAATTATTCTGCTTGGCTTTTAAGTTTTCACATGTTTCTGGCTATGGGCCTGATTCCAAATTCTTCTTTGTCCTCGAGCCTTCGCAGAAAAATCTGATGTGCAAAGAGCACAGGATCAGCACCAGCATTTATACCAAGATCTTTAAAAATGGATGCAGTCTTCATCTCTCACATAAGCATAAATAAAAAACTGCAAAACTGACAGCTGAAGGAAACGGAAAAAAAAGAAAAGGGCCTAGCACTTGATCTGCCTACATTTCTGTAATTGGAATTTACAATATTGGAAAAAGAGGGAGCGAAAGGAGGGAATTTTTTCCCTCCTTTAAATTGTTGTTTAGATCTTGATTTTTCTTTCTGTGCCAAAAATGAAGAAAAATACAGTACTGTGCTATAAGTAAACAGAACACATTTTAAGCAATAAAAAATAAAAATTGAATCAGACAGACCCATTTCCAAGACATCTGGTATTTGAGCAGCATTCTGTTATTTTGTCTCTTACACAGAACCCTCTCAGGTGCTCCAACCTGCATGGAGAAAGATTAGTATGACGAGAAAGTGGCCAGCACATAGTGAGCTATAAAACAGTGTAACCAGAAAGAATAATAGATGTCCATCCACATCATTATGTGTTGAGTACCTAATCCTTCTAAGTCACTAGCTTTGAATTCATCTCTATTTGGGGATCCAAAGTGAATTTTCCCAAGGTCAGTAGTCACTTTCTAAGGTCTTTGTCAATAAAATCAGTAATACATTGGCTTCACAAATCCCTGCTGGCAAACTCAGTACCTTTCTCATTCTAGTCTATTCTGAATGTGATTTTTTTTTCTCTATTATCTCTGCGAGTAGAGTATGTACATGGGAGAACTTCTCCTAGAAAAAGAGACTTGCACTGTTCCCTAAAACAGTATAGTTCCACTGGCAGTAATGTCAGCACGACAGTCTCCAAAGGGTATTTAACATAATCACTTAAAGCTCTATGAAGTAACTGTATAGCCAAAGGCGTTAAAAAAAAGATGATGTCATCTTTTGCTTGTGCTCTAACACTGTTGCTACTAACGCTAGTAATGCTTAAAGCACTGGACATGGCCCTCCCCCAACCCTCAACAAAAACAAACAAAAAACCCTATTTTTGGCAAGTTTATATGTTCATATATAACACAGAGGTCAGTAGAAAGAATCATGACATGCTGCTCCCCACAAGGGTGAGGGCCAAACTCCTGATAACTTCCTGCCAGTCATGATTTTATCACAGAATCACAGACTGGTTGAGGTTGGAAGAGACCTCTAGGAATCATCTAGTCGAACCTCCCTGCTCAAACAGGGACTCCTAGAGTACATTGCACAAGAATGGAATAAGCAAGACCCCTACTATTCTGTCTGTCCCTATGCTTCTCTCCTCCATCACTGCCTGTCAACTAGGTTTATTGCAAGATATGTGCATCAAGAGACACACGACAGGAACAGTATGCCTCCTATAAGAAAGAATTCCTATCAATGCATGGTGCTGGTGATAAGCATCTTAGTCTAGAGCAAATGTTTGCAAGAGCTTCACAAACACCATTTTGGAGTCCCTTTGGAGTTACCTTTCTCTTTTGTTCTTTTTGGTGGGGGTGGGCAGGAGAGGGAGTTGACTGATCTTCAGTATCACGTATAGCATGAAAACCAAAATAACCATGGTACCAATGCCTCTATTTATGATCACAGTAAAAACTCTGCATTCTAGAATTAATTTCATACTTCTTACACTTTCTAAAGTAATTAGAAAGTTTCTCATACCAGATGCCAGGCTCAGCAAGAATATCAAACACCAAGCCGAATTCTATTGTTAAATATTAGGTGCAACATTATGACTCCTGACAAACTCCAGCATCTCACTTGTTCCCTGAACATTTATTTGTGGTATTCTTTCCAAACTAAGCCTGATAACCTGATCATACTGGGTGTAACTTGGCACAGACTTTTCAAAGACACAGGAGCATTGTCAATATCAGGTGAGGATCTCACCATGAGTTCTGTTTCTGCACATCTTAAAAAAGATAAATGAAAGAGAAAGAAGAAAAAAAACCCAGCATTTCCATTTCTAAGGGATTTTTAATGCTTAAGAATGTTCTTTCAAGTGCAAACAAAAATATATGCTTGAATAACAAAGCCTGGGACTCTGATGTTAGAAAGCAAAGATATTCTGTATTATTACCACCCCTTCATCCTTAACAGCCCCCTCCTACTCTATTACAACTAAAAGAATCAGAGAAAAAGTCCATGTGTGTTAGGTACATGAATATAAGGGATGAGGGAGAGAGGTAATCACAGCTTCAAAGTGTAAGTCTATCACTAGATAGACATGTGTCAGAAAGAAATCTTAAGAAAACTCCCATTATATCTGCTAAGATGTCAAACAGTCCAACCTAACTAGGGTTTTATATCATCTCAGGCTTATGACTTGAGCCAGCCTGCCTATTTGGATGGTCCAATTACCTATACAAATGGATAGGCAGGTGTACAACTGTTCATTGCACTGATTAAATCCACTGATAATCACCAATATGCCGGTTTCAGAGGCAAATCTCTCAAGGTCCATTGAACTGTGTGGATTTAATTTGTCTCTCTGTTATACTAGCCCAACCTCATTGGAGGAAAAAAAAAATAAATAAAAAGATATGTTCTGAGGAAAGTATGGAAGCAGAATATAGCTTACATTCCTGAGTCTGGGAGATAGGATTCTAGAAATTATTACTGGCTGCTAGAAAGTCTCCAGAGCACCATACCAAATAGAAGTTTATAAGCTTACAGCACAATCCAATGAGCAGGGAATGACATGGGTACTGCTCAGTCCTACTGTACTGTACGGTGCACCCAAAACCTGGTAGATTAAGATCTCCCACAGTGCAGGTGCTTTTGCTAGGAAGCCCTAGCTTCCTCCCTATAGAGATGGTGTGCCTGTCCTTCTCTAATAAACGTATTTGCCATCAGGCCAAATCCCCAGATCAGAGGATTATTGCCTCACGGAAAAAGGAAGGAGCAAGGGAGAAAAAAAGTCTCTCTGTTTTATGCCCTATCTCAATGCTTGTGAAAGGGAGGTGTGACTTTCTTTTAGTCTTCAGAATACTTAAGATCAGCCTTCATAGCTGCCTTTAATTTGATCCACCTGCAAATAAATCTCCAGGGGATATTTTTCAGCCGGGAGTCACTGGATACACTAATCTATCACCTTCACTATCTACAAGTGGAGTACAGCACAGACACAGGTTAAACGTTCCACTCTTCTTCAAGCCAATAGTATTTGTTTTAGTCTACAAGGTCTGCAACTACAGCTTAGAGCTGGAAGAAAGACAACACTGGGATAGTTTTTACCCTCAGAGAGGTAAGAGTAGCTTAATTCAGTCTTATCTTGTCTAAAAACCTTGGAGGACCTTAAATAAATGATGCAGCACAATCTGAATGAATCTGAATTATGCTGAAGCCATTTGATGTTGCCAATGCAGTATTAAGAAAATAAATCAATGAAAACAAAAAGATTGGGCAGAGCATGCCACTATCTATGGCCTGATATATTATTAAATATGGTAGTTCATTAGACACAATGCTTAAATAAGAAGACTGTTTGCATCATTTTGTGCTTCCTCTTGCACGCAAATTTGCTTACATGTCCTGCCCAACCTCACACAGAAGGCCGTGGAGAGCTCCCACTGACTCCCATGAGCTTTGCACTAGAGCCAGCATGACGATTCAGTATCATTTTTGATCCATCCTTCCTCCTCAGAAACCCCTTCATTAGCTTTTGTCAGCTGGGAATGAGAATTAAAAGGGCATCTTTAAAGTCACAGCACTTGAGAGTATGAGAGACACCCAGCAACATTTCAGTTCAGCATATTAAAAATCCTACTGCTTGAAGATGGTTTGAGGTACTGCTGAGGAGCTAATTTTTCTCATCTTTCATATAGCCAGGGTAGACATATCCCTGTTAATTTTTAGCTGCTGGCTAATACTTATTTCAAAATCTCAGTCTAAATGCAAGTCAAACCATTTAGACCAGGGAACATAGAAATACCCCACGCTGCCTCAGAAGTTTCAGATAACACCATGTGAGTTTTTTTTCTTTAAGTCTTACTTTACAGATCCTTCCCCAGAGCTCAGTAAAAAAAATTGAACAACACCAAAGAAAAGCTAAGCTTTTCCTCCTGAAAATTTATAAACTGTAAATTATATCTTTTGCACTGTTCAAACTAGAAAAGTTGAGTGCCACCTTCCCTTCACTTAATTTACCTGATATTTCTTTTGAGAAGTCTACCTGACTTTGAAAGCAAACAGGATTTGGCTTCAGTTGGCAGATAAGTTCAGATAAAACTATATTGGTAGGGGATTACAGTCTTACTTCAGCAAGACTTGTGATGAATATAGAGAAGAATGGAGAAATATAACTTGGAACTGTCCTTTACCATAATTAAAAGTGCCCAGCCGTTGTTCCAAGATTTAATGCTAAGAGAAAAAGCGTATTTTGAAAAAAGCAATTTTATCACTATCGTCTTCCCATTCCTGACCTTCGCAGGAAGATGAAGGCCACTTAGCAGATTGAAACAGGACAAATATGTGAAACTCAGCAGAACTCTCAATTGCAGTGCAAAGAGAAAAGCAGTATTCCGCCCCTGAAGTCTGAAAGCGCATGTCAAGGAGTATATGAGATGGTCCGCAGAAAAAGAGGAGTCATGAAATTTAGTTCTGAACTTTGGGTAAATTCTGATCTACATCACAGGATTACAGTCTGGAGATACTTCAGTTACCAGCTTTTGAGTTACTGCACAAAACATTTCATTTGAAGCCATTCTATACCCGTGCTTTTTCACCTTCTAAGGGACATCAGTGTAACATCTCAGGAGACTGCTGTCATCTGAGATTTCCAGGGCTTCTTTGTCACCGTGGAATCAGAAATACACAGAGAATATTTTGCGGCTTGAGGCATTTGGTATTTTCATTTCTGGGATGAGAGATTTATGCAAATTCCTATGCAATAATGGTGAACTTTGAAGCTTCTAAGATGTCCTTTTACAGTTGAAAGGGTTGACTGGAAGTGAACCTTTTCATTCAGCGGTTTCCCTTTCCTACATAAAACATTACTTGCACCATCACAAAATTTCGTTTTGTGGAAATTGCTATTAAAATGACAGCCTTGAATAATAATGCAGCCTGTTGTCACATCCCTGTTGGTATTGCCAATTCAAACCGCAATTACTCTTCAGGTGAACTTCTGAGCCCAGAACACAGCATGCTGAACGCAGTGCTGTTACCTGAGGGATGTTGCTTCTGGCCCTTTGCAGTTGTGTGCTTCATATAAAATGAGATTTGCAGGGGAGGAAATTAGACAGCAAGCTCCCATTGAATTTCAATAAGTTCTGAGCACCTATTTCCCATATAAACCTTGAAAACCTCAGTCAGGATCATGCCCTAGGATGCAGATAAATGAGAAATGTTATCCTGACTGCTTCCTGCTATCCAGGAGTGTGTAGGCATGTCGGTGTCTTTCAGGCTCTCAGTTCTCTCCTACCCTGAAAGCCCAAATCATTTGGCTCCTGGGGTTTCTTTCACCTAATTTTATTCTAAGCTGAACTGACAAACTTCTTCATGACTAAAACTGGCTTTGGGCTATTGGGCTATTACTGAATTAAGTTCCTTTTCTTTAACTGATTTCTATTCTTTAAAATGTTTCTTCTACTTCATTAACCTCTTCCCTCTCAAGCAGCATTCAGATTTTTCTCTCTTTGTTTTTTGCATGTGTAATATTTGCAACAATACGGAGAAAATCAGCCAGGATTTTATCTACCACAGCAGTTGGTGGTGGTGCATATCCCACCCTTCTTTTGGTTTTGGAGGACAATCTCCATTTGGGTTTAACTTTCTGCAGTATAGCTGAAAAAAAAAAAAAAACAGGGAAAAGTCACAGTTGTGGAAATGGGAAATCTGTTGACAAGGAAGCTATCAGATAGCATGCAGCTAACCGGATAGCTTTAGTCTACTTTATAAAATCTACCAGGCATTCTTGTAAGAGCAGACCTCCAGGCACAGTCCTCCCCTCCACCCTCACTCCCCACACTGCCTTCCCACACACCAGCTGCTGGTGAGAATCTCCCCAAGCATTTTTAGCACCAAACCATTTCTGTCAACTTCAAAAGAGACAGGTCACCCTGTTGTCTGTAAAAAGCAACTACCAGACTCTTTAGCAAGTCTAACAGGAGACCAGAGTTACCCAGTTTGCCTGCAATGGCTTGATCCCCTCCAAAAGGTGGGTAAAACACCAAAGTAGTGCTCCTCTATATGAGGTGTTAAGAGGATGCAAAGGAACCAAAGATGAGAAGTCATGAGTCTTTCTGTCATCCAAAACTTCAAGATGATTTTGTTTGGATGGCAAGAAATGCCTAACTGATATCACCAGGGCATTACCAGTGCACTTTCTTCCTGAATAAACTAAAACCAAAATTAAAACTTCAGTATACAGGCAGTCTTACATTCTGAGATCACAGATGTTACACATCTGTCTGTACTCTATTCAGAAAACCCCCAAACCTCCCAACATTTACGAGAGGTGCAATCTTGTTTCCAGTGCCTGGAGAAGCAGTACATAATTAAAAAATAGAGTGAATAGGTGGAAGAAGATAAGAAAAATCATTGTGTCACACAACCTTAAATGAGGCTGATGGTACATTAAAGACCTACAGTGTAAAATCTTAGCTTTAGTGAAGTCAACGGTAAAGCTCCCACTGACTTCACTTGAGAAGCGTTTACACAAAGACTCATTTAGTGAAAGCTTGGGTCATTCTACAACACTGATAAAGGTTACAGTCTTAATGAGGAGTCTAATTAAGGTTTCTATGGTCTGTATATAATCGCTTCTAATTTACAATGCTTAGGAGAAATGAAGTCAAAATCATGATCATTTTTCAAACATTACATTTTAACATCCTAGTTAAAAACACTTTTATAATTTTTATATATTAGAATATTGTTTTGAAATTCAAAAGACATATGAAATCTCAAGGCGATACAATGAAAATGAGTAAACAAAGGATAATTAGTCTCCCCCCTTTTTCATCCTTTTTCCAAACATCTTAATGTCTCTCTTGTCTCACTTCTCAGAGGAATTTACTCACTGGCTACACTTTAATTGCTTGCAATTTTATTCCTAAAATATTTTTTGTAGAACCTTAGAAAGCAGACAGGAGCCAAACAAATGTGGGAATTGAAAAGTGCATAGCCACTACTGGTAGAGACCAGAATCAAATTTGCTGTGGAATGACCCTTGCAGTGACATGATGCAGCCCCTGAACCTTAGTTACATGAGAGCACTCACAGCCCCACAGCAGGAGCCGGAGTATGCAAGTACGTGATGCACCTGAAGAAAGTGCCCTGAAGGACAGACCTACGTATGTGTAACCAGCATGGATAGGCACAGAGATTTTGTCCCCAGAGCTAGGAATCTGACAGCTTTCTTACGCCCTAAGTTTAGTTAGGAAGGAGGAATTTTCCATATGCCTGTTCTTCCAGGCAAGTGAAAAGGAGCCAGCTGCAATTAAAAGAGCTGATGTCTCCTCTTCTCTTATTTCTGTGTGTGGACTCCAGCCAAGTCTACCTATGAAGTATGAAAATATGTACAAATAACTAAACGCGAAACTCAGTTTTATCTTCCAGGTATTCTCCAGATAGCCCTGAAGTAATTTCCCCTCACAATCAGGTAAACAATAGACTGTCTGGGGGCTGGAACTTATATGCAACTTGCCATGTAAGTAGAGAATAATTAATTAACCTCCTATTTACAGTGTGCCTGATAAAAGCATTAAACAGCAAGTAACCAGAAGAATTCTGAAGTACTGAAATGTTTACTCTCACTCACTCAGTATATAAACACAAGTGTGTTTGCAAAGGAAGATGCAATAGATTTGGCACTCGCACTATGGCTTCTCACTGTGATGGGATATTTTTGTAAGCAGGAATCACAGATGCTTCTGCTCTGCAGCTGAAATCAAATGTTTTGGTATCCCACAAGGCAACATAATGTTCCAAATACAACAATTGTCTTAAAAGCCATTAAAACCCGATTACCCACCTCGGGTTCCTAGGGGGCCCCATACCTTACACAGCTTTTGGTATGATGTACATCCCTCATTCTTCTGAGTTTTCTCAAGTTAGAGAGATAGCTTTACTGGTCCCTGGCTCCACTTTTATTTGCAAACCTCACCAGCTATCGCAGGTGTAAATCAGGGCATACAGACACTAACTTGTCTCACTATTATAAAACTATTGATTTCTGCAAAGAAAGCAAGAAAGAACCCTTACTAAGAAAAACAAAAGTGTGCAGGGGATACAAAAAAGCTATAATATTCATGCTACATTCATTTGTGCCATGTTTAAAGTTTCATTCTGGTAGAATCAGAAACATCTGTCACAGATCTCTTAATACCACTCTGGCAAGGCGAAGGTACAGCCACATTAAAGTCTCTGTACTTGCCAAAGAAACAAGTTAACTCTTCCTACTCTAAATAAAAACTAGGACCTAAGGCTTCAAATTGCAGCCATAAAAGGAAAATGAAAAGAAATAAAAAAAGAGAGGAGGCTGCATTCATTTGAACCGTGAAAAAAGTATTTCATGGGGACTGACATACTTCATTTCCTTTACATATCTTTTATGAATTAATTTCACTGTATTTGGATAATTATTTTAACTCACTGCATGAAAATAAACCAATGGCAAAAGAGTTACAAAAACAGGAATAAATGTCTCTAGGGGCCTGGAAACTGGTTATACAGCCTTCTACTTATAGGTCGCTACTTAGTCCAACTCAAAGTCTTTACAGACCCACTATTTTGGCCTTCTTATGGTAGGTAGGCCTGTCTATGAAGTGTGGACATCAGGCTCGTGGCTAAGAAATTGCAGTGTCTGCAACATAAGCAGCAGTCTCAGGGGAAGCTAAGGTGGGACTGATGTGGGAAGTGACTCACAAATCCTAAGGAAATGTCCAGCTTTCACTAGCCTAGTTAACTCAAGCTACACTTGCATGAAGGTATACTTATGGTCCAGGGTGGAAGCACAAGATGGGAGGGAAATTCTACCTTTTCCATATAAATGCCTGTGTCAGTTATATAGTTCTGATGTGAACAAAGGGAAAAGCAACAAAAATGAGAAGGATTCCCACAGGCTAAATTACTATCAAGCTGAACTGAGTGACAGCCCTAGAAATTATAACCATCTGCAAAGGTAGATATACGGTACACCAAACTCCCTCCTATAAGCCTAGAAATAAATGCTACTTATTCTTTTCTATAAAGCAGTGCAAGATTGGCAGCTGAAACAGAAATATTCACATGGGTATTAACTATTATTCATTTACTGCTGCTATTATTCATTTTTGGAGAGAAGAAAACCTTTCTTAGCCACTCACTCAATTTATTCAAAAAAATATTTGTTTAAAACCATATTACCATACAATTCAGGCATTACCTTATGAAATTTCACAGCTTATGGGTCTAGACATTTGCTTAGTTATCAGGCAGTGCTTGAGAACTTATTTTTCATCCCATACTATCACATATATCTCTCTCAAAAGTGTTATGAATAATAATAAATACATGAATAAGCACAACTTCTAGTAATAGCAACATATTATTTCGATTAGAAAAGGGATAGGAAAGACGCTCAAACCAATATTTTAGAAAATAAAATTATCTATTGCAAAAGAGGAGGGGGGATAAAAAGAAATCTTTCCCAACCCCCAAAACAAAGACAGCAATCCTACATGTGTGTGTTTTATCCAACATGCTGACCCACTTCCTTGAGTCATAAGAAGTGTATTGTATCGAGTAGGATTTTTGAAAGCTGGATCACCAACCTTGCTTGTTTCAAAGATCTGGCAAACCCGTATCATGCTGCACTTCAAAGACTAATTTCAGCCTTTCAAAGAGGGAGCACGAATTTGTTTAAGCCTCAGAACTGTATTTTGTAAAACAATAGCTACACCAACAAAACGAGAGAATGAGAAAATTTTCATGCAGTCTGATCTGAACACAAATATTTTAGGCATGCTTATTACATTCAAAGAACACTCATGAATAATAATTGAAAAAAACTTTATTCCTCTGTACAAAGGAACCATCGCAACACCATGTTAGATCACAAGAAGTTTGAAAAGTAAAAGATTAAAATTATTAAATAAAATAAGGCAGGAAATGTGAAGTGAAACAATATTGTTAAGAAGCATCAAAGTAAAATTGTGAATGAAAAAGGAGCACTCTAAAAGGTGATTTTACCTCTCTTGCTAATACTTTATTATTAGGAGCGAAGAGGATTTTTTACAAATATATTTCTGTATGAGAGTATTTTTAATAAGCAGATTAACTACTGAAGGAACTGATACTCTTGTTTCTACTTCAGCTTAACATGACATTTCTGTGTCACTTCCTACAGCGTGTTTCATGGACTGGATAACACTAATTAAAAGATCTCAGAAAAATTTAATCAACCATTTGCCACAATAACTGAATTTTCCTTAGCTAGTTGTATGGGATCTAATAAAATAAGTAGAATTCTACAGACACTGCATCAATACAAATTACTTCAGAAACCTCTACATTTTGTTGAGAGCCAAAAGCTGAAAGTTCATGTAGCAAATTACCTTATTATTGTATTTCACGCCTTATATCTGATGATAGTGAGTGTCCAATGCAGGTCATGTTTTTTGTACTCAGAGCCAGGTAATCACAGGGCTTCTCATGCTCTCTGAAAATATCAAGTTGTAACGTCTTTAAACATCTAACTAAAGGTTTTAATATTTGAGAGAATAAGTGGATCAAGTGCATGACGAGAAGCTTCCTGTTTACTTCTAGATGAATAATGCAATACAGTTTTCACAAATACATTGTAACATATCCTAGTTGCAGGTTGTCAGCTTTGTTTTTGGATTTATGCAATTTAAAACTAGTGATCGGAAATGGACAGTCCTTTTAAAAGATTACATAAGCAAATCAAAGTCTGCATGCCTATTCAGAGTTTTTAGACCAATGAATGGGACAGTTTTCTGCAGTTCCAGAGCATTTCTTCTACTAGCCAGAGAACTGCTTTGCTGATGCTTTTTCACCATCTCTGCATATATTAGGAAAAGGAGTGTTCGACCAAAATGGAAACATCACTTAAAATGTTGACCAGATGGTTTTTTTGCTTCCATAAAGTTGAAACGGAAGGTCACTAGTACATATGTCTATTTCATGCAAGCTTTTAGGCTCAGCTCAGAATATGTAGGACTGACTAGGTTTCAGGCACCTACACTAAGATTTCCGAAGGAAATCCTGACTCTATAAAAGGCACCAGGACTCAATTCTGGGTTTTAAAAATAGGATTGATGCTTTAATATTCACCTGCCATTAATGTTGCTCTAAATCCCCTTCAGAGCTTTGAAAACCTTAGCCCAAATGACTTCATTCAAAACTGCTGAAATTACCCAAAGCTTTCATGAACAAGAGATACTGAAATTCTTCTGCTTTTTTTCAGCATAAAATCATATGCAGTCTGAAAGGTGCATTTGAGAGATAGGAACTTCAGTTAAACCATCCAACAAGTCTAATGGGAGTTTCAAGATTACATTGGACCCAGAGGCCACTACAGGCAAGTTTCACTGTGATGTTTAATAAATTTTACAGATAAAGCTTCTAGTATCAGCTCTGAACTTGCCGCAAAACCTATGCTACGTTTTGGCAACCCTGTAGATGTGTATACATTGCAACCCTATTTTTTCCCCATGTATTAAAGGGAGCAGATACAATAATGATAACAAAAGGCAAATGTCTTTGAGAAAATGCTAACAACCCATCTCCCAGGAGCTAAAAGTTCTTTTCTTGAATGATGGGAAATTATCATTAGAGCATTTCCAGAGATCCGCCCTGACAACCATCACAGACCAAACACCTTAGAGCAATTGCTGCACTAATAAATTCTAAGTTGCTGCCATTTACCAAAAGGCCATGAACCAAGGATCTTGCTGTGTGCTACCAGAAAACCTGTAGTCCTCATTTTCCCACATAATTTGGAATGAATTTTAATTTTCATTTGCATGTTGTTATTTAAGGGTTCCAGAGAACTTCCAACTCTGTGTTTTACTTTGTATCCATGGCCCCAAATTACCTCTCCTTGTGCTGTCCTGCAGGTCAAAAACACAGCACTAGGCAGAAGCCAAACTATACTGACAGTGACCTGGGATGCTGAGGGCTGGACAGACCCCAGGGCCACCAGGGGTTGCTGTTAGGCAGCTTCTAGTTGCAGTGCTGGACGCGTCTCACCGACAGCTGTAACTACCCAAAATTAGGACACCAGTGGCCACTGTCTGGACAGAGATGATCAGGAGAGTAAATTATCACACCTGAACAGATGCATTAAATAGGAGATGAATAGCCTACTTCCCTTCATGAGCTTTTAGCAAAGCCTAAACCATGCATTCAAGCTACACCTATACCTTTTAGATGACCAGATAGCCTATTTCCCTTCATGTGGTTTTAGCAAAGCCTACACCTATACCTTTTAGATGACCAGCGACAGGGTCCCCAGCTGCAAGGGAGACATATGAGCCAGCACGAGGGCACCCCGGCTCTCCCACGCCAAACACGGCTGCACTTCCCTGGCAAACAATTTTAACATGGTTGCACAGCGCACAGGACTTCTGCTGCTCTGCCCTCACTCTCCTGGTTTTAACGGGACTACACATGTGCAAGGGAGATGGGCCGCATGCCCATGAGCAGAGCAGCCATGGAAACACAGGTTTCCACGCTGGCTGCACCTTGGATGTGGACACGGCGACCGAAGCATCACGGCAGCTGCACAGCTAGTGGCGGGTGGGCCAGTTAGATTGAAACAAGCTTAGAAAGAGGCTCCTGAGATGCAGTCGCATATCCCGATTGTGCCACAGACTCATCCAGTCAAAGGGCAGGGGAGGAACCACTACAAGCGCGAGGGGTGGCTTCCCCATCGTGTCTCCTGGCTTCTGTGCAGCAGTTCATTTAGTCACCAGCACACTGGATCTGGCTGGTGCTTCCTAGGCTGATTTGCTGCTGACATTATTTCTAACCTGCAGAAACTCCAAAAAAGTGCAGTGCAGCAGCCTCTCCATTTTAGCTATTGGACATTACTTCAAAATGGGGTTTTACTCCAGAAAGCAGTGGGTTTAGGCTAGCCCAAACAGTGGGTTTGGATCTGTAAAGTACATTCCTTACTCCTTTTCTCTCACTTTTACCAGTCTATACAGATTAAACAATACAGAAGCATGATCCTGTGCATGTTAGGCCAGTGACTAATTTACTGAACAACCCAAGCAAGGAAGGATTATTTTATCTAATTAAGACAGAGCACAGTATTTAAGATAGAACATTTGCATTAAAACAGACAATTCAGAACTATAAATACTGTTGAGTCTGAAATTATGAATGTTAATCTTTCCTCATAACAATGTTCTACTGACACACATTGTAAATCACCTCCCGTTGCTTGCAATAGATGAAGCCATCACTCAAAAATGCTCAATTATATATCTGAATAACATTAAAAATATGAACTTTAGTTCTACTGTAAAAGGGCAATGCTGATGGTATAATGTCAACGTTAATGCATTACTTGTGACTGAAATTTAGTCTGGATTCTGTAATTTACTCTATTCTGTGATCTCTTTCCTGGATTCTCTTCTCCTGTCCACAAGTGCATTATATGTAAAATGGCAGGTTACCCAGCTTGCCTAGGGCGTATTTTTAAAGGCACAAAGAGCAGCTGATTCCAAACTCTTACTGAACATATTCTTCTTAAGTGCTTACTTACCCATCCATAAAATTGGTATATTAATCTGAGAATGATTTTGAGCAATTACCAGTAAGCTGTCTCTACAGGACATGTTAATCTATAACAACAAAAAAAAAAAGCTGGAAAATAAAATTCATAAAATTCAGAATCTTCATTGCTATATTAATTACAAAAAGATAAGATTTCTAACTTATCGGCTTCAGTGAAACACAGGTACTGAACCATTAAAATTTAACATACAGCATAATTAATTTTCATATGGAGAAGAAAAACACCAGAGCTAATACTCTACACAACTCTCAGCATCTTAGGACCTGGACATAGGTAACCACTGTCCCATGTTAATCTGTAGAGATGGTCCCACATAGAAGAATTTCCTTTCTGTGTCTTTTGAAGCACAAGCCTAAAAATAACCACTTTCAACAAAGGACTGTTATTTCCCAAACTATAACAAAAAAGTTTATAAAGTAGCATTTTTACCAACCTATTTACATGTCTGATAGACTTTCATTCTACAGTTGCCATATTTCAGGTGTACAGGCTGTTTAAATGCAAGAACACACATTAAGGAGAATAAGTTTCCTGACCAGACAAATGCTTGTTAGTGAACTCATTTTATTTTCTTAATAATAGCAAATAACTTTGAATGTATTTCATCTCCAGACTGTTTTTCAGCTAACAATGTGTTTAGATAAGACTGATCTGGATGTAAGAGTAAATCATTTCTGGAGATGACTGGAAAGTGAAAGAACTACTGGTAAAATTGGTCTTCAAGAAAATTTCAATCATCCTTTACTGGTTGTCCTTCACTCACAAAGCGCATCTTAGAAATCTGTTACAGGATGTGAAAGGCAGAAGTGCCAGCATATGATTCCTTTACAAATTTTAGGACACAAAAGGAAACCAAGCTGATAGTAATAATAATTAAAAAAAAAAAAGCTCTGATAATGATGTACACAACACTCACAGCAGTCATCTGGGACAGGACAACCTGGAGCCTGCTTAGAGCCTTCAGTGACTCTAGCTTGCTTCAGGTCTACTAGCAAGGGATTTTGTGCATAGTTGAAAGAAATAAACAAATTATAATCAAACAGACGTTGAATAATGAAGCCAGAATTTAATAAAGGCTCCAAGCATAGTTCTTATCCTCTCACAAAGAGAGAGAGAGAGAGAAAAAAAAAAATCTACTCTAGTGAACTTTCAGTTCCAAATGTAAAACTCCATCCTTTTGGCACCAGCATACTCTTGGGATAAAACAACACGAGCCACATGAATGTAAGATGCAACACCATGCAGATGTCAAGTGCTGCTACTAAACACAAGGTCAAGTCATCATAGAGATTATACTATCTTTCCTAAATGTGCAGCCTGATACTGCATCTGTACCCATGCACTTAAATTCAGGGGATTTGTGAAATCATGCAAATAGGTCTGGACAACATTTCTGAAAGGCAACAGTGGAAATGCCTGCAAAGCCCCATGACTCATGGTAGCACTCATGGCAGTTGTCTACAGCTTCATGTTCCTGTTGCTCACACAGCTCATGAAGTCTCTCCTGCTTCTTGACCCACATACCAGCCAAGGTCTTGCTGAAGCTGAAAGTCCAGCAACTCATTCCTCATCGACTCCACAAACAAGGCAGATATTGTTCTGCCATTAACTGGATAGCTCTCTCAAAAAGAGCTTTGCACCATCCCCAACTACAGCTGTGGCTTGCTTCCTTTTTGTGTGGCAATTGCACCCAGCTGACAACCCTCCAACCCCAGATTAAAGACACCCCATGAAATGATTTGATGATATCCCACAGAAAATATGTTTTTGTCTTTTTAGCTCATTATTTGCTTTCACAAATATGTGGACTGCCTGGATTGCTTGCAAAATGACAAGAACTAAAACCAATGATAAACCTTCCACAGAAAACATTGCTATTCACTAATAATGCGACAGATTAAATCTCAGTATGTTGTGTGGAAACCCAACTATTGTTAGCTATTATGGGTTTAGAATGTATTGGGGGCTTTGATGTAAATCAAACTTGTAAACTTGTAAATAAACTTGAGCTAAATGTTTTCCAAAATAAATATAAGGAGGATAACAGGGAGAGAGGAAAAAACCCCACACCTTTAAAGCCCTTCAAAATAGTTTTGGAATCCACAGTTTAAGATTACAGTACAATAATTCTAAGATAAATAAATAACTCTGGCATAGTAATAACCAGTTCATCTGAAAGTCACCGAGATTTGCTGTTGATTTTAGTTACATTTGGTAAAAAACAGTGTAACAACACCATTGCTTTAGATGCTGTTCATTTGAATTCACAGCATAGGCGACTAAGCTCTGCAACTGGCCCATTTTTTCTGTGAAATATGATCTCTATTTGAAAACTAGCTATTTTCACTAAAATAGTCTCTTCATGTAATCACAGTTTTTTTGTAACTATTTAGAATTCCACTGAAATTTAACTATTGAATTGTACTAGATGGCTGCAAATGGTACAATGTAGCCTCTTTTTTGGGTGTTATAAAGTGTAATCCCAAATGTTTGAAAAATACAACTTCAAATACTTACAGCAAAAAGCAGAATACTTCTGAAATGTGATTACAGAGTTAGTTGGGAAGAATGTGTTAGAAAGGTAAGTTTGAGCCTAAACAGATTTGAATAGAGTTAAGTGCAGGTGGAACAGAATTAATGCTGAACAGTGCAGGAGAAGATAACAAGTAAAAGGGATGGCAAGTAGTAGACTGGAGTTAAAGAGGCCTAGAATAGAACAGAGAAAAATATGAGTCGTAGGCCAGTATTTTGTTCTTTGAAAACTGCAGATCTTCGGCAACTGCAAATATTGCCAAATGCCTGCAAGTAGTTGTTAAAGTTGTTGAGTTTTCCTTCACTAACCCTTCTTTTATCTCCATTCTTTTATTTAGAGAGAGATTAAATCTTAGAATGTCTCTTAGCAAGAGCTACAAAATTTTTTTTTTGATCAATCCACAAGCTTATTTCCTTCTCAACCCTTCAGAAGGCCAAACCTAGACAATACTGTTTGCACAGTGTTAGTAAATAAAGCATCCACGTACTCTGCCCATTGTTGCAGAAAGTACTTAATTCATGAGGAAAAAAAAAAAAAAAAAAAAAAAAGGCAAAAGGAGAAGATTCCTTATCTTCTCACCTTCTTAGGACCCCATCCTAAGTCTCCAACAAAATATTTCCCGAGGAGGCCTGAAAAGCAGACTAGTCTGCAGCCTGTCCATGGGTAAACTCCCTGCCAGCAGCTGAGGTACCCGCCACCTCTCCGTCCTGATGATGTGGTAATATGACTGACAACTCATTACCAATAATACGAGCAGCTGCCACAGCAGCCTGCTTGTGCCTGGCATCTGCTGTCCACCAGAGGAGGATGCATCAGCACGGGGCAGTGCTGAAGAGGGCATCCTGTTGGCCACCTCGCTGTGCCATTCAGGGCACAAACTACGCAGAACAGCGGCTGGACCCTCCCAGCACTGGAACAGGTCCCTCTGGCTGTCACCCCTTGTGTCCTTCCGTGAGGCCACCTTGCGCTGTGGCCCAATGCACCAGGTCTCAGCACCAGGCAGCATCAAGTCTCAACATATTGTGGGGGAAGCTACCAAGCCCATAGAGTTTTCTGCCCTCTCTCCTTCTCCTGCATGACCGACTGCTGCAACAGGGAGAGGACAGGATGGGTACACAGCACACCGAGGAATTGCTCTGGCCTCCTGGGGAGGCCAGGCTGGCTGACGCAGTGGGGGAATTGCCCAGGCCACCTTCTATTTCCACCGTCCCCATGCTGCAGACTCCTCAAGTCTTTCGACCACTCCTAACCTCTCCAAACCTTAAAAAAACTGNGCAGCATCAGATCTCAGCATATTGTGAGGGAAGCTACCAAGCCCATCGAGTTTTCTGCCCTCTCCTTCTCCTACATGACCGGCTGCTGCAACGAGGAGAGGACAGGATGGGTACACAGCACACCGAGGAATTGCTCTGGCCTCCTGGGGAGGCCAGGCTGGCTGACGCAGTGGGGGAATTGCCCAGGCCACCTTCTATTTCCACCGTCCCCATGCTGCAGACTCCTCAAGTCTTTCGACCACTCCTAACCTCTCCAAACCTTAAAACAACTGCATGCGCAGATGTTCCTCTGTTGCTGCTGCAAAATTATTGTCTTAAATTAAAACCTGGTTTACTTTATCATTCACACTCAGAACTGCTGTATTTAAATTTATGAGTTAGTGCTGGTCAGGGGATGCAAATATTCAGGGAGTACTTTTACCTTGCCTCTCACCACAATTTATACTTTGATCTGATGGGTTACTTTGACACAGTTCCTTTAGTCATAATGTCTTTCTATTCCTCTAGTAGCAGAGATTTAGCATTTCAGGCTAAGTACATATGCTGGATAAGAACATAATCCTCAGCTCTGAGCATAGGAGTTCATGGTGAGAGAATGGCTCTGCATACAAAATGCAAGCACAAAGATCCAGAAAAAAAAAAAGCATTAAACCCTAATATGCATACTGCAAAAGCCTTCTGGCATCAGAAGAAATCATCACTTATCTAATCTGACATCTTCAGAAATAGAGAGACTAGAGAAAAAAAAGAAAGAAAATAAAGAGAGAGAGGGAAAAAAAATGAACATGACCTTTAGTCCAACACTTCAAGTAAAGAATTTGAATAAATACTTACAACAAAGGAGTATGCCAGAATGTAGAGAGGAAAAGAGATAAATGAGACTAGACTATTTCAATAGAAAAGAACCCCAGAGTTCACAATCTACAACCATTTCTGACAGCCCACAGATAGATTTAACATGGGGTAGAGGGAAGTGTGTCTTCCTTCTATTAGCCTTTGTAATGCAGCACACGCATTCCTAGATGCAGGATGCAGGCACATCTCTGCTGTCCATTTGCTTCCCCCCATTCAGACTGGGGTTGATCTCCTAATGCCAAAGTGTTTTGGCTTTTTTTTTTGTTTTTTTTTTGTTTTTTTGGTATCATGGCAAAAATGCACAACAGGCATCCAGCACTTATTAATCACAGAATACCACAGAAAGAGGGGACTGCTTGCTGCTTGTTTGGTCAAAACCACATAGTAACAATACCAAGCATAACTCAACACCTCAGCCTTCTGCTACAGACAAATAAACAAACCACAAAAAAAATATATATATATATAACCCTTTGGAAAAAACATAATAAAGGTGAAATCCCTGTACCCACACCCTGTACCACCCCATCAGTCAGACCGTCCACGACCCCTGCCCAGTGCAGCAGAGTCCAGAGAGAGCGCTGTGACTAAATCTAGCTTGGAAGCAAGCTGGAATTGAAGAACACAGCTTCCTAAACCCATGTTCTCAGCACAGCTGATCCACTCTGGGCCATGTAGAATATCACGACATCTAGAAAACCCTTCTATACCCTTCTTTGGTGTTAAAAAGGAAGTGTAGAGGTTTTTCCCTTTCTGTAAACTCTCTAAACTCATTCTGTGCAAGTTCTGTTCTTCCGGACATCTTCACGCTTCTGATGACACCTTCCACTTCACAAGTACATTCCACAGATCACTCTCTCTTTCCTCCCAAAAGAAATTAAATCTGGCATCACAGGTCCTTTAGAAAAAAAGCATCATTTTATGATGTCCAACAAAAGGACCTTTATGGGTTTTTTGGGTTTTTTTTTGGTTTTTTTTTTTGAGAACTGCAAAATTCACTCATCTGATTCACTTGAACTTCTGCATTTTTTAAGCTGTAAGCAGAAGCTTTTCATTTAACTACTGATTATATCAATACATTAACAGAAAACTTCTGTAGCACTATGAATACAAAATAAGGAAATCTGTATTTTAGCCTAGACAGTTAAACCCTTGAAAGCATAAGCTAATATAATTTCAAGGCAAAAATCTGTGAAAAGACTACTACTGAACGATCAAATCCATCCTCCCCATCAGCACTATAAATCATGAGTAATAAAATGCTAGCAGGATGCAGAGTCAGACAACAGAAGCTGTAATCACCATCCAAAGTAACAGTTCCTTTGGAGCTCATTAACTGTACTGAGTACCTTTAATGTTCTATCGATTTTAGGAGTAGTAGTCCAGTTAGCAAAACAAAAAGCATAGGGGAAACTTCCAGAAAGGATTCCACTTACTCCTCTGAGATACGTATTTTCCACCTTGATCTTTACAAGTTTCTTTAACTGGATGCAGTGATGGGCAATTTGTTTAGCTCAGCACTTAACCAGTCAGGCCAAGGAGGCCACTGCTGCCCTAATAGCCCTTAATTCATATCACTCAAAAGTACTCCTACAGCAAAGCTTTAATGGTTCCCTGCATGCCTAAGTTCCAAACCTGTAAAAAGTACAAAGAGGCCATTTTCTCCCCAGAGGCATAAGCCAGGGGAAAAAAAAAAAAAGTCAAAAAGATTCTTGAGAATTTTGAATCTGCAGGATGAATGTGTAGTGATGGCAGATAGCAGTCTGACCCTGCAGAAAATTTAAATGATTAAGGCACATCCTAATGATGCCAGCTCTAAGAGTTTCATCCTTGATTACACCATTAAAGCTCAAGATCCAAGGCACAGGTGAGCAAAAAACTGCAAACTTCAGCAAAAGTTTGAGACTGTCACCCAGGAACAGAGATAGCTTGAAAGGGATCTTTTAAGCAATTAAAAAATAAAAACAAAACAAAAAAGCAAGCACCCACAGATTAACAAGCCAGTCTCATGATCTTTTGAAGCATTATTTTCAAATGGGTCTCAAGTGACAGTCTTGCCTTTCATTTCAGGTCCTGAACGGTTGGCCAGAGAGGCTGTCAGATCTGCACATCAGAGAGATTAAGAACTCGGCCAGACATGGCCCTGGGCAACCTGACCTACCTGGCGGAGGCTCAGACCAGAGGATCTCCACAGCCTCCTTGCAGCCAAAACTATTCTGTGACTTTAAAGAGCATCACATTCGCCTCGTCACAGATTTCCCTCTCTATATAACATAACACAGTTGGCATTTTGCAGACAGCCTGGAGACGACTTCGACATGTCCGTTCTCTCCTGGCCCACAACCTCCTTTGCTCCCTGCTTTGTCCTCCTGCAGCAGTTGGGTAAGATGCGCACATGCCCTCTCGTAGGTATAGGAGACAGCCAGAAATGAGAAGGTGCCCGTGATAGATCAAGAGGTTGACAGTAAAACACCAAGTTGTCCAATGGCTTTACCCAAACCATATCCAGTTTATGTGTTGAAAATCAATATGAGAGCCTAAAGTAATTGTGATTTGCACCTTACTGTTTTTGAAGAGAACCAAAGAGAATCATATCCTGCTCTCAGCACAGAAAGTTGTAGCACTGGGGCTGAGCACTAGGAAATTAAGCCCTTTCCTGCTAAGCACCACACGAGATCCATACACAGTATGGCACACCACAGGCTGAGGAGTAACACAAGCCCAGAGATGATAAAACGGTAGTTTAGAAAAAACAGATCACATCATTATTCTAGGCATTTCAATAGCAAGACTGATAAGTCCAGTTACAACCAATGCAAATTCAGATATCCAGTAGTTCTAATGAGTACTGGTTATGAGTACATAACCATATTGGTCACGAGTACATAACCAGTACTCATAAGCTACCTACCATCAGAAAAATCAATGAAAGAATCATTCTGATAAAAACAGAAGCATCTTGATCATCAAGCAATTTTCACCCATGCTACATAACGCCAATTAACACTTAATCCTATACAACTACTGCAAGGTATCATTATTAAACACTTAATTATAACTATATATTAAATAGCAATTAAATGAGGCCATTAAGAATAGACACACTGATGGGTCAGCTTGGAAAAAAAAATAAAAACCCTACAAAGAACAACTGATAATAATCACTCCTATTTTTGCCCACTGCTAGTTACTTAACTTAAATTTCCTCTTTTCAGAATGGAGGTATTCAAGTGTGCTCCTCTTCTTCTGTCTCCAGCAGCCTAGCTACAATACAGCAATTCTTGCCCATGCAACTACTCCTTAAAAAAAGAGACTACTCACAATTTATCTGTTATGGAGGATATTTTAGTTATATGATTTTCAGATTCTAAAATCTAAACCACCCCATGACATAGAACTAACACCACTGACATTGTAACAAGTCCAAAATCACTTGGGCTTCATGGTTAGTGCTGCGCTATACTTTAAACTTCACGGTATCTCCCAGCAGAGAATGCAGATCTTCCTACTATGGCTTGATCCCAAGCCCATTTACGGCAACATAAAGACTTCTATTGACTACATTTGGACTTTGGCTCTGTTCCCAGAAGGACAGGAGACTCTCTGATCGCTCTCAGCATCATAAGAATTAAAGATAACACTGCAGTTCTGGCTCCAGCTAACAGAGGTCAGCGTTGCATGTAAACCCAATGCAAAAATCACGTTATTCCTCATGTTCATGGAGCATCTCCTTTTCTCTTAAACGTTGGGGACACTATAGGGTCCATGACATCAGATGTCAATGTTCTGTAGTTTTCATACTTTCCAACAATGCTGCTGAGGAACCCCCATGTGGCTTATGAGCCTATAGGGATTTGATTTCTTTTTCTAAAAAGACTAAAAAAAAAAAAAAAAAAAAAAGTTTAACGCATTAGTTATTAACCCACTAGGAAGGAATTTTAACCCACTAGCAAGAAATTTTATAGCAGCAATCATTTTGGCATACACTTAAGTATTCACTATGTATCCATTTATCTTCCAGAAAAGTCATCATTTTTCTTGCTGTATTTAATAACTACTAATTAATTATGTAAAATCCTACCCCATCTGCTCTTATTCCTTCATATAGCAAGGTTACAGAACTTGAGTCTAGAGCCATTACTCAGAGAAGAAGCATTGATTTAATGGACTTCCATGAAAAGGGATTACAATATCGGATCCTTGGATATTGATTTCGTGACATCATAATCTTTTCCTCAGAAGCAGACACTGATGAGTCAAGATAATATCAGTGGAAGATGAGAGAGAGGCAGCCAAGTTAGAAAACAAAATTATTAAAAGACAAACTTCCTAATTTACAGTAAGCAACTGCAATAAAATATTTGCCATGCTCTTTCTTTTGAATTAATTTTCATTAAAAAAAAAAGTCACTAAGTGATGCTTCTTTCTTTCATTTTTTGCCCTGCTTCCAGTTACTTTCATGAAACTATTGTGAACTAGAGCATTTTTTGTGGGTTAATGGGTTCCCTTTGAAGGGATTAAAGTCACATTGATTATTAATTATTTTTAATGTTTCAAACTGATGTAAATGTCAAGAAGCTCTGATGAGCAACTTCCTGCAGAAATCAATTCAGAATGAAAACAAAAGAAACCTACAACAACAACCACCACCAAATCGCTTCTCAGCCCCTGAGGGAAGGAACTGTGACTTACTTCTGTTTGGCAGGGATACTGCCCCTTGGAGAATACCAGCAACCAGTATGTATGATAATCATTTCTGGGTTATGTAGAGCAGCCTTATTTTGATGTGTCTATTCCTCAGACTTCAGGCAGAGTTTGTAGATATTTTGCATAAAGAACAAAGCTAGGCAGGGGAGTGCTAAGCGAATAATAAATAAGTTAATTTCATTGCTGTTAGCAAATGTGCACTTCTCTTAAATCTGTCTTTTCAGGACTTTGGGAAAATACTAATTAGCATTCTTTCTGTGGATTTTTTTCCCAATAATTCTCTCTACTGTTTTTCCCCAACACATTTTAAAAGGGTTTTTATCTTTTTTACTAGATTTTAAATTTTCTTCACTGTTTGCAAACAGAATGGGAAATTGGATTCTTCCTCCTGGGTTTGATATGTCAATAAGCAATAAAGATTCTTCATGCTAAGATAACATGCAGGTGCCAAAGAGCAGGTTGCACAGAGGTAAGGAGATAATTGGGACATTCTCTTGTCTGCTCTGGGGCCCCCTCTCAGCCTTGAAGAGCAACCACTTCTCAGCTGATCCTTGAGATGTGTCACACCCAGAAGAAAATGACCAAAAACTCTTCAAATTCAAGGAGGGCCTGATCTGACTGCCAACTTAGTGACCAGGACCTACCTCTTGTTACAAAAGGTTGTCCTTCATATTATGCCATCAGAATTCAACATAATAAGTCAGAGACCTGCAGCTTTGCCTTGCATATAACAGCCATAGCAGTCCGAGTCCTCCTGAGCTTATTAAAGGACCCATGTCTCAAAATCCTAAAGAGCACAGAGGCCCAATCTGTTCAAAAATCACAGCTGTTAGATTAAAAGGCAATGATATTTCTTTTTTTTTGTTTTTCCTTTTTTCTCTCTCCCTCTCTCCAAAGTATTTAAAAGGGAGGTTCACTTATTTCCTCCAAGAGCTTTATATCTACTAAACACCTCTACTGTGTGTTAAATCCTTCGCTGATCTAAAATATCATAGAGCTGTTGACGTCTGCCTGAACTAGCAGAGCTGTTGCCTTCCCTTGCCTTGTGCCCTTCATTACTGCAAGAACCTGCTGTCTAGCTCTGCACCTTGTATCCCTTTGCTCTCCCACACGAGGTTGCAGCAGAGGTGAATCCCTCCCACCACGCATCCTCACCTTCCTTTTTCCCCATCTCTTGCCTCAGGCCTAAACTTCTACCTTTCCTGTCACTGAAATTCCATTCATTTGCTCTCAAGTGCTCAATCCCTGTGTAAATGTCTCATCCTGACCTTTCCATCCCCCTATATTACATTTTCTCTCCAGTCACAGCACCTACCTCACTTTTTTTTTTTCTCATCTCCATGTCGTCACCTCAAGTTCTGCATGCTGAAAGTGAGTGTATTAATTCCCTTAAAAAAAACTCCTACTTACTCCTCTTTCCTGTTACTATCAGCTGTGTCACTAACTTTCCCATCACTCTTCCTTACTGTAAAGTGTTTCTACTCCTAAGTACATGCATCTAACTCAATAGAAGATGCAGGGATAGCCATAGTAATTTGAGCATAGCACATACTACTTTTACTGTAGTACAATGTGCTATCTTTATGGCGAGCCAAACGTGATGTTTATCATTTTATTTCTGGAACTCCTTCCATTTAAAAGGCACTGTGATTTCCCAGCATAAGAATGAAGGAGTTCCAGAAACAAAACTTCACATTGCGTGTGGCTTACCATAAAGCCAACATACTACTTTATGATTTGTTCCCTTCACTGGCTATGATTTATTCAAGATCAAACACAGTACTTTGAAAAATAAAGTAACCTTCCCCTTCATGTATATCTCATTCTATACATTGTTCACATGACTACTATGAGTTACTGTATTTCTTTCAAAAAGATTTTTTCTCCCCAAATATATATTGCTGTAATAGAAAAGTTAGAAGAGCTTAAAAGTTAGAAGAGCTACTGTGTGTGAAGCATACATAACAAACCATTCTCTTTATTTTCTTTTTACCCTATATCATTATGATTTTGGACTTCAGGAGCCTCCAATGGCAAAGACAAAATGTCCAGCCAAGTCCTGTCTCCCACAGGGACATTGATGAACACTTCAAAGGAAGGCATGCAGCATCCACGACTGCACCTACTTGTGCAAGATTAATGATTAGCCTCACTTAATGCTCCTAATTTTTTGTTCTGTAATGGCAAAGCTCTTCAAAGGCTTTGTGAACACTGTGATCCAGCAAAAGACGAAGCTCAGAAGTTTCCTAGACTGGTGGCAATTTGTTGACTTGACTGCCAATACATCTCAGATGAGAGAGTAATCTAAATCTTTTGAAACCTGCCGCATGCCCTTGCGACCAGAATCCCACTGTACTGGAAATTTGCTCCTGAAAAATTCCTCCAGCAAATAACCCACCCATGTCTGGAAACAGAAGAACAGATAAGAATAGAAAAGCATCACAATTTCTTTTGACCACCATGAATATGCTCCTGTGCCTGGAGCTTGCTTTCCCAGATGAATGCCCAATTCAGTTGTCCAATATTTACTGAACAGTTTATCATCCTGAATCAGCATGTTCCCATGTACCTCTGCATATATATAGCTTCACTTAAATACATTTTAACATTTATCACAGTTTTTTTTTCCTTTACATTACAACCAATTGTACCTTACTGCAAGGCTGGAATATTTAAAACCTGAGTAATCACAGTGTAATCACTAATCTACCATAGGATAAGACCCTTCAGAATGATAAAGATCAATTAACAATTGAACAATTAAAGAAATTTTAACTATGAGTCTATTAAAATTTTCAGCAAAAAAGCCAATTCTAAAAGCCTTATCTTTTAACATTTATGGACCTGACCTATATTACTAAACGCTAAGGCCTCCCTTTAACACTTTTCTTCTGAAACTCTGCAAGATCCTTTCATTATCTAACTAGATCCTTTCATGGTCTAACTAGATCGTACAGCATCAGAAATACAGAGATTAATTAGGCTCCACAAGCTCAGTCAGCACATCGACAGTGAGCCCTCCAAGGAACAACCACAGGATCCAAAAGCAAGTCCTCCTTCATGGTGATTATTGTCTTAACCTGAGTGAGGGATCACCCTGCTACTTGGCTTCTGACTGAGGTGATGCAAACTAGAAATTGCCTTGTTGACCTCTTGCAGTTTGAGTCTGGGTCTCATAACTCCTGTTGGAATGAAAGATCTTTTCTTGACAGCCCCATATCATCACTTTGAAACCAGGAAATTACTGAAGAGCAAGAGCAGACTCATTCCCTTCCCAAGTACTGACAGTAGCTCAGTCAACAGGAGTCGGCAACCAGGCTCCCTGGTTGCTCATTAGCTCTAAGGTCACCCTGGTCTACAAAACAATCTACAAAAAATAGGTAAAAGGATGGTGGTGAAACACTGAGACTCCCAGCTATGAAATCAGCCCTTGTCTTAGAAGGGCTTCTTCTAGAGAACTAGACAGTGCCCTGACAAAACAGGTTTTGCTTCAGATTATTAGATGCAGATATTCTTGAAAATTACACGTATAAAATTACACATATATGTAGGCTTCCATTCTTCAAGTCTTTGAATTTAGACTTCAGTATGGCATTCAAACTCCATAAACCAATACATACATAACAGTGGACAATAACTACCCTAATATTAGACAAAATGGCCATCCTTGGTAGTTAAAAATAAAGTGTTTGTAGACAATCTTCCTGAAAAATATTATTTCTTCTATCCAGTGTATGGATCTTCTGAGACAACCAGCTTTCTCCCCATTTTCCCATTGGAACTGTTGGTCAGACTTTTCCGGAGAAGACTGTAAAATAAATCTGTTCCAGTATCCCAGTGGTTTGACATTTCATAGATGCTTCTGTCACCCACTTAGTTCTACCTTGTCCTATGGAAATAATACATCAGCGAAAAGTAAAATCGCTCAGGTGCAGATGCTATTGCCAGCAAGTGACATCTGGCTAAGCAGCCTTCTCACGCAGGGCAGAACTGAACTGGCTGACACTCAGTATAGACATGACTAAAGGGAGGTTTCTGGATTGCAGCTGGAAAAGATGGTAAAGATAATGTCAGTCCCTTGGACAAGGCAGCACATCTGCTTTTAGCCAAGAGCCTGTGTCATTAGAGAACTTTGCTGCTGTGCGATGACCATACAGCACCAGCATTAGTCTTTTCCTGTATTCATTTAGCTGCAGTACAGTTTTTCCTTTCAGATGTGATCAGCCACTCTTACCCATGCCTTTGTCACATCAGAATGAGACAATTATAGAGCGAGCTGCGAAGGACTGAGCCTTCCAGCCCTCTAGGGACTGAAACAGTGGAGAACACAGAGCCGTTGCAAAAGGCAATACATTAAGTCAGTAAGATGGTCGGAAGCTTTTCTCTAAAGCAAGACACTCCTCTTCCAAGTACAGCAAATCCACACAAATCTCTGAGCTCACACACAATGCTTTTCTTCTGTTGGTTTCTAAACAAGGTGATGACCTAAGAAAACCACTGAAGAAAAACAAAGGCTCAAGTTCACACTGCTGTATTCCCAAAAGAATACATAGCACTGCCCTGGAACACCGAATAGCATTTGCATCTCCCTGTGAAAGAGGGAACCATGTATCACTGTCCCATAGGCAACAATACCAGGCATATGACACACTGGGCAGCATCGATGCTTGATCGCTCTTTGCCACTAACTGTATCAGCAACCGCAGTGTCAGAAGCTGGAACTACTGCTCTGTACTGCAAAACACAACAACTGGAAGGGAGGGGACAGACGCATGTCGAACAGTTTTATCACTGTGCAAAGTCTGCCGATGGATTTACAAATTGCCAGATGGGTATCAAGGCCACATCAAGCAGTTAAGCTTAGCAAGAGACATCTGGGCTGCTGATGCTGAAACAGCATGCTTTCAGACACCAGCTTTGCCCTTCTTCAGACTCATCCATTCAATGCAGCAGTTTTCTCAATGAGATTAACTTCCAGGTGAAACATCCCTTTAACAACATGAGGCTGGAAAACCTGCAGTATTTCTCAAGAAGCAACAGTAGTCTGTCTTCTGCTAGTTGGCATATCTGAACAGCACAGAATTAGAGGAATGCCTTGTTTATAATTAATTTTCATTGCCAACTTCTGTGTAGGCATTAAACAAAAGTCTGTGAACAGCCCTATCATGAAAATGGACTTATTCTAGGCACCTGAAATACAGGAATGAAGTTGGGGTGGCAAGAGTGCATGCATCCTTCAAGCTTTCTCTGAAATCTCAGTTCTTATCACAGTATCTAATGATCACATTCATACACGATAGCAAGTCACTGTCATCACTTATTCAATGGAAATCATAAGCCCAGTCACACATGGCATTACAAATGCATCTCAGATTTGAGCTACAGGTTTACCTTCTCCTCCACTACAAATTGTAATACTCATTACTATTTTCCTTCAGCTAGCTTTATTATTCCAGGCTGGCCTTTCTTGAGTGACAGACCAAAGTATATGTTTGAGTTTTATCTGGCTCAGAAGTGGTGGTTACTTTGTAATAGAATGCAAACCTAGGGCCTTGGCTGCTTTCAAACCTGTACAAGATTTCTTGAGATTTATTTTGCAAATATGGTATTTTACAGATTTAACTACCTATTTCCTTTTTTTTTTTTTTGGTCACTGTAATCTTTGTCACAGTAATGCCAATAGGGAAAAAAAATCATAATTTTTGAAAGAAATTTGGATTCATAATATTAACTCTATGACTGTGAGATTTAAACATCTACTTAAAAACTGCATGTGCACTTACTATACCGGAGACTAAGACAGAACTGAAATTAAATGCAGATCTTTCAGCTTTCTGCTGAGCCATAATGTCCATGGTCATATCTTAAAAAAAAAAAAAAAAAAATCCCCCAAACCCAACTCATCAAATTCCACAGAACAAAATTTTGCCTGTATATTAATATTTTATCTTGCACAAATGTATGCTTCAGCAGTTATGAAAATGAGACAGCTGACAGTTGACTACTATATGTGAACAGACGCTATGAAAGCTCCCTTTAAATAGTCCTGTCAATGCAATGTCAATTTTAGAAGTGACATCGCCGCCATTCTAGGACACGATCCTGCAAACTCCTATTCCCCCAGCGAGTTTGGCTGATTACCGTAGAACATTTACACTTATGAGACTCCCCAGGGTCAGGTCCTGGGTCGTGTCACTTTTTGCTGGGTATTTGTCAGTCACTGCTAACGTTTTAGCGGCGCGTAATGCCATACTTTAGGGCAAGGAATGATCTTTATAGTCAGTGCTATTGACCTAGATGATACATACGTTTTCTTCTAGAAAAAGTTATATGAGGCATACTAAAGGTGCCTGAGGAACCATTAATGGATCAAGAGCAGAAAGATACAAAGATGCTACGCGAATCCAGGCTTGCGGCATTAGGCAGAACTTTGAAAAATTAACCTCTCACAGAAGATAGGCTGAGCCCGAGCGTAGCACGGCGCTAAGCCCAAAGTAACGTTCAGCTCCGCAGTGGCAAAACAGAGACGATTCCCACCAGCACCCCCGCCCCAAGCCCGTCGCCATCCCCGCCGCCCCCTTCCTTCTTTGTTAGCTGCATTTTCACGTTTTCGTCGCGGTCCCCTCGGGAGAACGACGCGGGAGCCACACGGAGCGCCGGCGCTTGGGGGAGCTGCAGCGGCGACGGGGGACGGGGT
>VWPW01023943.1:183130-223932 GCA_013389825.1 Crypturellus undulatus
GCCCGCCCCAAACCCCGTCTTTCCTCCCTCCTCGGCCGGGGGGACAGGTCTCCGATGGCAACACCCGGGCCGGCAGTGGTTGACCTGGCAGGTCGGCCACCCCCGACGGCGCCGCTGGAGGGAGGGAGGAAGAGTCCCTGGCTGGTCCCGGCGCCCCTGGCTCCAGCAGCGGGAGGCAGATGCCTCGGAAACCGCCCGACTCCCTGCGGACGGGGCTACAACGGGTCGAGGAAGGGGTCTGAGCCCGCGAGGGGTCGGCAAGCAGGAGCTCGATGCGATCCCAGTGGTGCCAGTGGCCAAAGGGCACATGAAGAAAGCCGAGGCCAGGTGCCCCTCCAGCCTGTAAGTTGTTGGTCGAGGTCCTCTTAAAACGCAAGGATGAGTAAGAGCTAATCCTCTTTGTAGCTGTCCACCTTAATCTGGTGTATCCAGGAAGCACAAAACCACCAAAAACTCACTATGTCATGAAAAATGTCATTCCTAAACCATGTGCCTACATCAACACCCAGCTTATCACTCTGATTACACCCTCATTCCCACCAATATAAATCAGCATGCGTCCTCAGCGAGGCTATCAAAGCTGTAACGGGTTTGGGCGTGAGCAAAACAGAGTCACGGCTGCCACCAGGCTGCATTAAGTGTACTGAACTTCAGAGACACCTTTGGATATAGGTTTGGCCCCCTTATTTCTGGTAACGAACCACTCTATCGCCTTTCTCTAAAAAGCAAAATTGAAACTGGCTGAATGAAAGCATTTCAGGGTTCATTTTCCAATTTTCTGAATTGGGTCAGCAAGATGGGAGTCATTACATTCTTGTAGGAATGCTCTTAAAACTGAGCAGTTACAAATTTGTTTTCTAGCAGTGATGCTAAATTAGATGATAATGAATATGGGTTTATAGCTCTGCCTGGCTTATATGGGATATATTTTTGATTTTTGTGTAATTTTGGTCTTGAGTCAATACAAGCTTGATTTCAAGTGGCCAAAACCAGAGAGGATCTGTTTATTTTCCCCTGAAATGGACCCTTGAGCACTGATTTGCCACACTTGATGTGGATTAATCCAGAAATGAAGGAGAAATTCAGGTCCTGGATAGATACTGGCACAAAGCCTAAAATCACAGCTTCAGAAGGAAAGTGCTATTCACATTTTCATTTATAAGAAGCTAGGGACCAAAAAGACCTACCCAGTGCTACCAGTGAAGGGCACAGACCTCTTCTGAGTATCACACACTTAGAGCATTATCCAAAATTGATTTGCAAGGACTTAACCATTACTAAGTCTCCCTTCCCCACGCAGATGCTGGATGAGAAGAGCGGCTACCTGAAAGACAGAGCAAGGAATATCTTCAGGAAGGTCAGACTTTTCATTAGTAATTGAGCACTATGGATTGAACTTTAAGTGTCTAAGAATTTTTTGTTTATTAAATAAATGGAATTGTAATAGCCACTGGTAGGCGAGGTAAAGATTGTACCATGTTCTTCAAACAGAACCCCTGCTACATTTCCTTCACTCTTGGAAAACATTCAGATGTTAAAATGAAAATGGCAGGAAAGTATTAAAGATGAAGAAGGTTAACCTGGAAGATTTTAACATAAAATTCCAGGAGCATTTGTGTCTCAGAACAACACTGGTGAAATCAAAGAGCTAAAGTGAATGCTAGCAGAAAGAAGCAAGAAATGTGAGAGAAGTGAGAAAAGTGTAAGAAAAGTCTTAAGTAAAGAATTGAGATACTAAAACCAAGCAGGCCTGGAGGTTGCAAGACAGAAAAATGCTGCTAACAAAAAGCAAACATTGCATTTTTTTTTCTACTTTTTTTTTTCCCCTTAATTGTCAGCACAGAGAGGAACCCAACCTTCATAAGTAAATAAAGGTGCCGCTTCTTTCAGAGACTGGTTGCGCTGCTGATGGAACTGAATCCTTCATAAAATAAATAAATAAATAAAAACATTTCTAGTAGCGTTTTCTAGTAACTAAAATCAGTTTTGTGTTAGACACAGGCAGCACCTAGTCCCTGCCAAGGAAAGCTTATGCAGAGAATAGAGAAAGGAGGTATATGATATGTGAGCAAAGCTGACAAGCAAAGATTGGCATGCTGGCATAGCTGGCTCCAGGCTTTGCTGATGGATGAAACCTGGGAAGCCACACAAAGCATTTTTTGCAAGAAGGTAGGGCCTGAAGCAGGGGCAAAAGAAATTCTTTTTGGAAAGGAGACTATGAAAAGTAATTGCACACAGAAAAGGAATTGTGAAAAGAAGGATGTGATTTTTTTTGTGAAGGCATCTAAACAATAAAAATGACAAGGCTATTTTATTAGTAGAACAATACAGCTTTACAAATAATGAGAATATGGATATCTTCCATTTTTTGTAAATTGTCAGGAGATGAAAGGTACAGATGTGGATATAAGGTTATTCCAAAAGCTCCAGATGTGCCTCATGCCCGTATGTACCAATCAAAAGCACACTGACAATACAAAACACTTGTCAGAGATAAATACCTGTACATCATTCCAGAAATAAATAGCCAGAGGCCTAGATAGAGGTGCACTCAGAACTGGGAAAAAAGTTATTTGCACATTTCTTTCTTTCTTTTTTTTCTTTATTTAAGAAGAAAGGAAATAGTCAACAATAGCAGAATATTGTGAAAAATATTTTTTTTTGTTAACTTAAGTGAAAAATGCCAACATTTGAGAAAATCGAATCCAAAAAACATACCAGCCCGAAACACTCAATTTAGAAAATTCTTTTGGAGTTAGACATTGCTTTTTGTTTTATTAAGTCAAGTACTTTGGCTTTATCTATTTGACCTATTTTTTTTCCTTCTTACCTTCCAGAAATCAGAAAAATCTCTTCTTGGCACAATATTAGCTGAAAGGCATTTGCAGTTAGTAAGAAGGCCATAGATCAAGCACAAAAACCAAGCCCTGACCCCAGTACTTGTATAACTTCTGCAGTGCAAAGCAACTATCTGAACAAGTTGTCCTTGATGCCACCAGCAAGTTCCCTCAACTTGGCCACGCAGGACTTGGGAATCTCTGCCATTCGTTCCAGGATGTCACCAACGGGGATATATGCCATGACAGCAAAAGGCAGAACAGAGAATGTTGCATTAGGAGCATTTCTCTAAGACTCTGTTAAAAGCAAATAAAGTGTAGCTTTATTGTAAGTGTAACTACACAGAAGCCTTTTTCCTTAGCTGGGTCTATGATGTACTCTGGGCTATGATATTGCTGGTTTTAGGGACTTCAGTTTTTCTTTAAAGCCACCTGGCAGAATTACGGTGAAGCAGAGAATTTGGAGCAGAGGGACCTGACATGAGCGTGTTCAATGAACATCATTGAATGTGTTAGAGAATGGATGAACTTCCTGGAATCCTGTCTGTACCAATGAGATTTAGCATAAAGTCCAAGGATGAACTATTTTTTGATGTGCAGTATGCAGGGACATGATAAAGGTATTTGGAGGTATTATAGGACACAGGACACTAAAGACAAAATCATTAAAGGAAGACAAAATCATTAAAAGAAAATCCTTTCTCATTTTAAGATCGCTACCAGCAAGCTGGACCTCACATGTAGCAGTCTTTGGCAAGAGCTTTTCAGATCATGCTCACTACCTACCCAAAGGGCATCCTAGTGACAGTCCTCCAGTCCACCTTTAATGGCCTGATGGTTTAAACCTGAATTGCAGTTGCTTGTAATCAATGATTTAGCTAATGTAACATTGTAACTGAAATAGTATTTATCTTCCTAAATTACCCTGGATTATTAGGGAAAAAGAGAATTAGGGTGCTTTTGGATTTCATGCATTTAGTACAAAGTATCCTGTTCATAATTTATGTAGATTTTATTTCAGATATATGATAAATTTCCCTCTTACCCCAAAGTAAAACTCATCTGTCAAGTTTGGCTGGCTTAGAGGTTAAAAGCTGTGAAATACCATGTCGTCTTAGTTTCTGTATAAGTCCAGATTCATATGAAGCTTTACAGGTTTCAAGTAAGTATGGATAAATATAGCATGAAATGAGGTTTGCAACAAAACCTGTAAGTAGAAGAAATCCTAGTCCATGAAGTTTTTGAAGAAAAGCAATTTTTCAGTGACAAATCTTTTTTTTTTAAATGGAAAGTATGGATCCTCCTTAGAAATAAATTTCCACCTGAGGTCCTTTCACTTCAATGACAGCAATAGATAAAACATTGAAATAAATAAGGGTTACTAGAATAATGTTCACAGGATGCCACTTAGGAGTTCAAGTGTAGATTTATTTTAGCCTTCTTTTTGATAAATACAGGCCGTGCAACTTTCCAAAGAATGTCCCAGACTCTCTCAAACAAACAAGTTGACTTTAAGATCTGTCTTTTCATAACAACAATGATTGACACTCTTCAAGTGTCAATCTCACCAGCTTGCGGATGCTTATTAATCTTTCAACTCTAGAGAAACATTGAACTATAACATGAAAGGTCATTTCACTTAAAAATACATAAGTCAGAAATCTGTCTTTGGTGTTGAATCATCTGAATTTTTTTTTTCCTGATATTTCTTTCTTTCTTACTTTTAATGCTGTCCAGTGTTCACTGAAACAGCATATGCAAAGGACTTGTTTTTGTAGAATACAAGGAGTAAACATATACATAAAAGCCAGCAAGGTTGTTAAACATTTAAAATGTTTATCCAGCTTTTATTTATCTGTCCTGGAGCATTTGGCTGATACAGTATGCCCCAGAAACAAGACAAGTTCTGTGGATGCGGTTTTATATAATGAAAAGCACTCATACAGTTATCATTCTTGTGAGTGATTAAATCTTTGTTCTGCCACCACTGTTCTGAAGAACTGTCTCTTTTTTCTCTCACAGTTCTTCATCAAATCTCAGTACACAAGATTTGATAAAAATAAACACACACACAAAAAGAATTGCACTGTGAAATTGCTACAGTCTCCGATTTTGCCTAGTCTGTGTTGTATCCTATATATTTCCTTCCACATACAGCATANGTTGATAAAAATAAACATACACACACACACAAAAAGGATTGCACTGTGAAATTCCTACAGTCTCTGATTTTGCCTAGTTTGTGTTGTATGCTATATATTTCCTTCCACATACAGCATATTCCTTTTTGGCAATGATCTGAGCAGGACAAAGGCACTCACACGCTACACAGAAAAGGAGATTGGGAATTTCTGGCTGTCTGTAACCCCTTCCCCAGCCACATAAGAAGAAAAACCATTTTATCTATTTTGCTTAAGATGAGTACATGTTTCTGGAGGCAATCCTCAGCAATTCACCTGTCCATTACATTCCTGAACCACCCATGCTCCCTTATCCTAAGGAAAAAAGTGCCAAGGGAAGGCTGGGTTTTGGCTCACTCCTGCAAGTCACAGGCTTTAGCACCTTTCACCTTTATAACATACTGACTTCTCCTGACATTCAGAGGCTCTGTTGATTTGCCGTAATCTGAGTCATTCTTACGGGAAACATTCCTCTCCCCAGAAATTTACAGTAGGAGCTGCAATCCTGCACAGATCATATACTTCCTTTCCTCCCTGATGCCTATGCTAAATATTTCTTTCCTCTGTTTTCACAGTACGAAGTTGGCATATCCCATTATATGTGCATGGCTTAAATCAGTGCCTATTCACTTCCAAGCAGCTTCAATAAGCAGCCTTTTTGTATGAGTAATGTTCCTTTCCTACCCAAAGCTAACATTAGATTCTGCATGCTACTGAGTAGCAAAGCATTTTGCAATGGCACAAGAATAGCTACCCCCCTCATTCTGCGTGTGTGGGAAGCATATAGACCACACGCTCTAGAGTCACAATGTTTCCAACAGAAGCATCTCAAAATCAAAGCTTTGCCTCAAACATGAAAGCCCTCATGAAATGTGCAGGTAAATTCGCTATTTCCATGCTGAGCTTGCTCATGAAATCCACATCGGGACAAGAGAACACACTTGGGGTTAATCGGCCTTGACCCGGCGCAGCCAAAAGTCGAACGGGACTTGGCAGGCAGGGCTGGCCAGCGCCCCAGCCCGGCTTGCTGCTCCTCACCACGCTGCAGCAAGAAAGAGCTCTCAGCATCTTCCCTCCGCTTCCTGAAAATCTCAGCCCATCCATCAGGCAACATAAGCAACAACATGCAACAAAAGCAATCGGTCATGCAGTTTGATTAATCATGCCAATTACCTGGAGCTCAGAGTAAACAATTTCCAGAGAAGCCCAGTACAGAAAATGGGCCTGGAGCTATGTATGGAGGGGTCAAATCGTTTGAAATCATAAATATATTCATAAAAATTCCATTTCATTCACAAACAATTTACTTCCTAGGGGGTGAATTTCATTCAACGAGGAAAAGACAAGATTCAGCAAGTATATTATTGGCACCGTCAGGTAGTCTAACTCCAGCTGCAGAAAATCACTGAGGAAAGCAGGTTAGCAGAATGCAGGAAAGAGAGTTTGATATGTTATATGGAAACAAGAGGAAAATTTGTAGATATGAGGAAAGGCAACAGTGTTTTTTATTTAAACTCTAACATTTTAAAAATCTCAGGAGTTAGAAAAACTGTTAAGCACAAAGGACATCATTCGGGATCTTTTTTTTTCTTAATTTTTGCCCTTTATTTGTTCTATGTGACCTCATTTCAGGCTATTTAGCAAAATGGTTGACAACAGGAAGGGAAACAGAAGCCTAAAACATAAAAGTGTCAGGTCATCTCTACAGAGTTTCCCTTCTGATTTTGGACCCACTGCACACCAATTTAAGAGGCCTTAGGAAAAAAAAAAGGTGACTTTTCTTTTGTCCTGATAATCTCAGGAAATTTATATGTCCTATTCAGCTTACATAAATGAGGATTTTAATATGCCAGGTACATGAATTACGAACTTAACACACTCTCAGACTAATGAAAGTTGCATTATTGACTTCAGTAGACATAAGATGCCTCATTTATTTTCTTATTTGGAAAGCAGTTTAATTGAGATTGATATGATGAGTCAGCAAACATGTTTTTTTCCCCTGATGTTAACTTGCACCTGTAGGAATACTCCTACACTGCACACACAGCATTTTTCTGTAACCAACTCTAAGACCGCATCACGGTGTCCCTACCCTGCTCTTCTATCTTCCATGACTCCTTAACTCTAAAGCAAGCAAACAGACCCGTGCAACTCAGGCAGGCAGTTACGCAACCTGGGTGAGTTGTGAGGAACAGAGCCCTTAGTTGCTGCTTCCAGCTGAAATCCATGCCAGCCTCCCCTTTTCCAGGCAGAGCAGCCAAAGTCACAGAAGGGACGGGCGAGAGCGCCCTGCGCACGTCCGTGGCCTATGGCCTCCTCGGGCCGGTAGCGCCTGGTGTGTAGGTGTTCGCTCTCCACCTGGCCCTGCCACATGGCTGCCAAACAGCTTAGCTTGCCCTGCGGGTGGCCAAGCAACGCCACGGGGATGATACCATAGGTGCCAGCTTGGTCTGGGCTGTCCGTCGCTTCTTCATGGCCAAAACTCATGTTTTTCATCAACGTTTTTGACTTTATGCTGGAAAAGAGCAGGGGGATGAGAATTCCCAGCAGTTACATTGGACTTGGTTGGATGGTAGCAACTGAGAGCCAAGTCAGGCAGTTGCCCTTTCCCTAGGAAGCACGTTTCTGTCAGGGTCCTAACCCAGGTTCAGCGGAGATGCTCCTGACGTGATGTCCACTCAAAAGTCCTAAGCTCAAGCTAAGGTTATACATGTGTGGATATAGGTCACGCAAATCAAGTGCAGCTATCATCCCAAGTAGCTGATTTTTTACATTACATATGGTATTTTTATGTCCTAGAGGAAACTAGCTGATATTCTGATTCTGATACAAGGTCAAGAGGATTTTTAAAAGCCTCCCACAGGCTCTGAATAGAAACCAAGGACGATGTTAACACAGAGGCTAACACCCTGCCCCAACCCATGAGGTCCTTACAGGGTAGGGTTGAAGTGTACTGAAGACGTTAAAGCTTGTGCCTCAGAGGCTTTTCATAGCCCACAGATGTCAGCTGAAAAAAAAAAAAAAAAAAACACACACACACACACTATCCATGTCTGCACGACTGACAGTGCTCCGCAAAAAAGTCCCCGTATCAGTTTTGTCAAGGTTATTAAATGCGTGACAAATATGGAGTTCGCTTTCTTATGCTTCCAGAAAGCTCACAAATCTCCAAGTGCCAAACGACCTAAATTGCTATGAAATTGGAGTCATACAAAATGAACTGCAATAATAAAGCCCAGAACAATCTTCATTTCCATGGCATTTTTGTCATAATTAAAAATATTCATAGAGCTTTACAAAGCATGAAATTACCTCAGTATTTCCATATCATACAGTAGAACCTTGGCATCAGCTTGGGTTAAAAATCTAGAGTCCCCAGAGGCTGCACATTACACATCAAACAGGCATCTACAGAACCGTTCAAGTACATGCTGAATGCCTGTAAAATTGCAGGCAGCTAAGAAATGGCTGGAGTGGTCCAATGCTTTTGGAAAAGACACTGCTGACGTTTTTGTCAGCTTAAGAAATCTGCACAAAGCAGGAGGTAGATCAATAGCATGGAAAACATCAAAATGACCTTACAGAACTTTGACAGCTGTAATGTGTTTATAAGCATAATAGTCTGATCTGCAATAATTAAACACAGGCCTTTGTGCAGATTGTGTATAAAAACAGCCCCTCTCAACTACCTTACTAGCTGGTACAACCCAATCTTTGCATGGGGATACAATCACTGAAATAAAGGCATCTCTCTATGGTTATTTTAAGAAGCTAAATGTGACCGGAAGCAACTAAGGAAGGGTGAAACTCATGAGAGTTTCATACAACTAGCACCCTCCAATCACCAGAGAGAAAATAAGGAAATTCCAGTATGAAAAACAGTGAGAAGTGATATGACAACTCATTGACAATGGCTTACTCTATTTCAGCCCTGTGCTATTGTAAATCCATTGAGTCAATGCAGTAGTTTATAGAAAGAGACACCTTTTATTTAGAACAGAGGACTGCAGAATTTTCCTATGGCATTCATGAGGTCAAGCTGAAAATAATTCTCATATGTGCTAAGAGCACTTCTGAGGTTCCTATCTGCTTCCAACCCATGAAAGCAATGAGGACAGTCAAACATGGCTCTCTCTCAAAGACTCCCTAAATATTTGCTCTCCAGGAATTTAACTTAGGCTTGCTTCTAATTTGTGGACCTTGTTGATCTCGGACAGCTTAAAATTAGGATTTTATAATTTTAGCGGAACACAGAAATGTTTAGTAGAAAGGCAGAGAAACATGCCGGAATTCAGGATAGGGACACACAAATTAATGTAAACTTTGTCATAAATGTTTGATCATGAAAATCCTTGTGAAAGAAAGCATATTCAGAGATATTCAGTTTCTGCTACTATCATGTTGAGTGAAACAAGTATTGTTCTAACATGAAAGTAGATTTGAATGTATTGCCATCCAAGTAATTACATCTGACTGAGATGAAAAATGGGATCCTGTTATATACGGCAACACACTTCATTACAAAAATCTGAATATGCCAGAAGAACCATAATGAGGTCAACTGAAATTCCTGTGGAAAAGAGGATGAAACTAAAGACGGACAACACACACATGAAAACACAGAAAATGCATATTAGGGGGACAGTCTGTAGGAAATTCTGAGAGACTTATCAGCAAGATTCCTGTCTATCACCATCTTAAAAAATCACCAACTTAAAAAAATGATATGATACCTTGATTCAAGGAGCAATATTGATTCAAGTCATCAGCTAGACAGAAATCAAAAAGCACAGGCTTATTACCTTGGTGCCACCAGCTCATTGTTGCAACGATGGAAGAAAATGCTGAATTGTGTAGCTAGAAAGGCTTGGCTTAGCTTGAAAATTCCCGATTTCCTCTGAAAGTTTTGGAAGCAAATCAGACATTGAAGAAATGAAGATAGTTTTGTTCTTTTGATGGTAATGGAATTAATGATGTTGAAAAAACATTAAAAGAAAAGGAAAGGGCTGAACTGTAATGGAAGGAGAAATAAATTAAAACAACCTTACTGCTAGGATACCTGGTGAATACACACAGATGAATGTTTAAGTTGATGCTTAATATTGCAGAGACCTCATCCAAACGCATGGTCAAGCAAGAGACTGGTGTGTAGCCTGAAGAGCAAGCAACTCCCTTGACACGTGCCACAACATTCAGTGCTCCACATCTGAGCTTAGACACAACCACTGCAACAGCCCAGTGCAGCACCCGGCCGCATGCAGGAGCTCAGCACCTGTACTTCTTCAAATCAGTCATCGGCAACACAAGAAGTACTTTGGTTTTGCCCCTCCTCCCTACCTGGCAGTACTACAGGACACCGAAATACACACCACAGATATCTCCTTTGCCTGAACTGCCTGCTTGTGGTTCACTGTCTTTCTCTTCTGTGGTTATGAGTGCAACCTGGGCAACACCATACAGTTTAATACTGGTGTCTTTTTGCAACCTTTTGATGCTTTCTATCTATCTGCACTTCTGCTTTTACTCTTATTTTTTACCCATTTTTTTCGTTAAGTAAACTGACCTACTTAATGATTTGACTCTGCAGTTCCAATGAGTACCACTTATTAGTGTCTGTTAATGTCAAAACATCCTGTAGTTTTTCATTTTCTGGCACCTTCTCTGCACTTATAAAGCAGAATATAACTGTCAAACTGAGTACTGTATTGGGAACTATCTTTCTTACTGTTTTACATGAGTAAACTATTGCAGCACTCATTTTTAGTATAAGCTCTCCAGTACCACTGAAGTAGTTGAATGTTAGCATCAGTGCAAACAAATTAATTTTAATTATCAGTAAAAATGCATAAAATCAAAGCAATATCAGATTACACTTTGTTTCCATACACTTTAACCTGTGCCAGGCAATATTTTGACTGTCATTTAAGTATGGCAGAGAGCCTCACAATATTAATTAATTAAGCCTTACAATATCTCTCTATAACAGGAAAATATTGCTATCTCCATTAAACAGATAGGTAAGCTGGAGTCAAACTGTGTTTAATGACTTGCCCGACTCAATGACAAATCCAGGAACAGAGCCAAGAAGTTCACTTTCCCAATTCCTCCTGCTTTATCACTGAAAAACATTCTCACTGACTTTAGGTAGGCATTGCTCTGAGTAAACATGCATGAACAGTCTCAGTGCTGTTGTTTAGGCACACACACAAAATTTACTCCGAGTTCTTTGATTCTTGGTCATATATAAAGCTAAATATTTGGTAAAAGCTACTTGATTATATATAAGCTGCATCAAGGCATGCCTAATTAATATATGAAGATGGTCAATGTAATATACAGATTTCAAAGCTCACTTTTACTGATGGTGTATTCCATCTCATTAAAGCCAGAAAATTAATTATAGCAGTTTGTCAATGCCAAGTTCTGAAATATAGACTCCCAAAGCAACAAATACATCATTGCACCTTGTTTGATCTAATTTTCCTTTGCTGACAAAGTCAAATACGAATGTGCCGATGCTTATGAACTGTAAAACTCTTCCAAATCCATGCATTATTGTTTGACTGTAACTTGCAAAACTAAAAATCAATACAAATGTGGCACATCATTAAATCAGACTCGTTGTATGGTGAGTATATGTGTAATAACCAAGACATCAGCAGTAGCATTCTGAATAAATTAATGCCTTGCAGCAGAATTAATTAAATTGGTATCAAAGATAACTCTATTGCTTAATATTCTACAGTGAGTAAGGAAAACCCTTCAATGAATTTAACATCCCCTGAGGAGCATGAGTGTCATTGGAAACCAACAGCAGCTGAAGCACGCCCGCGCCAACTTGGTAACATACAAAAAAAACCTCATCAAGTTGGTTGGATATCTCTATTATGTCTCATTACTCAGTTCCTAGGCTTAGATGGACATTCATAGATTAATCTCTGGAAAATTAGAGGGACAGGGCAAGGAAATTCATAGGTCTAGTTAATGCAAATGGAAAGAAAAAAGAAAAACACATATGCAAGAGCTGGATGCACAATCCAATCACCAAGTGTTATGAAGGTTGTCATCAGCAGTATAAATCTTCACAACGATGTTGCCCTGAAGTCCCACTGGACCTTGTACGTGAATGAAAATAAAGCTCAACATTAAGTATAATCCGCCATTCCACTGGAAAACATGTTTGAAGTCCTCTAATAATCTATTCCCTTTTTTATTATGGTATCAGATAAAGAAGTAGGGGAATAGAGATAAAAAAGAAATACTCCTTAAACTGAAGCTTAGTAGGCCTGCTACAAAGAAAGACGCCTAGCTGTAATTTGCTTTGTTTTTACTTCTTTTATAGGCAAAAGTATAGCAGCACTTTTTAATGCTATGTCTTGTCCTCTGCTTTCTTTGTCTGTACAACTCTGTATCCATCCTGTAGTGGACAAAACGCCTAGGTGACTACTGCTGTAAATACAGATATCCTCAGCATCTTCATGCTTTATTAGGCTCCCTTTAGGGCTCTGTTTTATACCTGACAAATCACTTTTCCATCCTGGGTTCCCAGCCAGTACATACTGAGTATCTTCTCCTCATGGAGATAATTAGGATAGCGTAGGCAAGTCTGCAGGGCTTGAGGGTTATAATGCAAGGTTAGACAAAAGAAAGAAGGAAGCTAATAAAAAGAGACCAGATACAGGGAAAAGGACAAAGCTACTTTTGATTTTATTCATGCTCTCAGGTACCACTAGCTGGACTTCTTTAAATGGGGTTGCAGTGCTTGCTAATCATTGCTAATATTTTCCTAAACATTGTATCTTCTGTAAATCTGGAATTCCAATTGATTTATACCCGCAATTAAGGAGCTGGTATACAAGTGATATTCATCAATGATGGTGTACAATATTAAAACATAATCCCAAGGTGATGCCAAAATCCAACTCATTAAACTTATTTTTCACCTTAGCGTTTAAATACAGAGTAATTTCGTAAGGAGATCTGGAAGCAGGGGAAATCTTGATCTAACTGCCTCAGTTGCAAGACTCTCCTTAAGTCTGAAGCTACCTGGATATGGGGTCTTGACTATATCCCGTCTTGGTCTTTGTATGATAATACTATTTTTGCATTACAGAATATTTAGATGTAAGTGAAAGTTTAAAAGGCAAGTATGTCATTTTGCCCATTTCTTGAATTTAGAAAGCCCATCTCTAATCTTCTCTGCGTTAAACAAATCTAATGAGTAGGACATGGGAACAAATGGGATCCACTAAATCCCAAATTGGAAGAACATGAGCGGCTCAGAGAATGCCAATGCCGGTTCCTGATTGAAAAGATAAGAAGGAGAATTTCTAATAATGTAATTAACATCCCCTTCCTCCCCACTACTGCTATTCTCTGCTCCAGCATTTTAGTGGATTCCTCCCACTCCTTGGCACAGCTGCCCGTATCTGGCACACCGAATTATGCAGAGAGAAGAGCAGCCCTCCGCAGTGAGGATGGAGCTCAGCTGTATTTGAGCAGGCTTGGATAACATTTTCTGAAGCACTGCCACTCTGTGGCAATTGGACAACGTGCCTAATTTTCTTAGGTAGCGTAAGGAGCTGGCAGTACCTTTTAACTTTCATGGTACTCGATACTAGGAAGAGAGGAATTTCTGGCAAACAGCTAGCCCTAATGAAGATATAGGCATCACCATCATCATAATCACGGTGATTGTTATATACCAACCTAACATCCCTGAAAAAGATGACTGTGAACTTTAAAATGAAAATTTACAAACATGTACAGTATCACACAAATAAGAATTGTTAGAATTTATTATTAATGCCATTTCTAAACAAATCCACAAGACCCCAAAAGATGAAATGACCATTCTGCTCTGATGACTGGGGGCAAACAAGGCAGGTTTTAATATATTATTATGCGACTTTCTCCCCTGTATGTTCAAAGGTAAACTAGGCAAATTGATCTTACAAACACTTCACTTGGGCATGAAAAACACGTCCCTCATTGCTAGAGTTCATTTACCCTTTTTATTATTGCTTATCTATCAGAGGCTCACTTTTTTTTTTTGTTACAGAACTTTTAAAATTTTTTCTCTCTTTATGTCTGTATTTAGATTCATAGATCACTGAAGTATTAAAATTTTACTAAAATTTTTAAATTCCGTAAGGCTTCTAACAGCTCCACCCACCAGTAGCATTATTACAGGAAAAACAAGCAATTAAACAAAAGCACTGTAAGCAGTTAGGAAACTGCATGACTATCCAGTTTCCAAAGTACCTATGGGATTTTTAACTTAAACCACACTAGAAATCAACAAATTTGTGCGTAGAAGTGTTTCCTCTGGAGAACAAGAAACAACAGAAAGGAAAGGAGTTCAGTACCAATCTTCTGTGATATTGTGTCTGCCCAAGTCCTCATCCTTCAAGATACTGTCTGATATGAATACCATAAGGCTGGGCCAGGGGAAGCAGCATTGCTTTGGCTGTTGGCCCTGTCTCAGAGAGCAAAGAAGAAGAAAACCTAGGTCTCCAAATGGTGTTTTGGCTCAAATGCCATTGGACTACACACCAAGGTGAAGGTGAAGCCTCAGCTGCACCCTCTCATGAAGTACAGGGAAAATCCTTGCTCTCTCCTAAGCGCCTGAAACCATTAATTATTAAAGGCAGTGGAGAGCTGACTAAGAAGAATCATCACATTACTACGTGCACTACTAGCATAACATAAGGGACTTCAATGGGGTAGAGGAAAGGAGCCGTAGCTACAGAAGGAGACCATACAGCATTTTTGCCCTCCCCAGCAGACAGCAAAGCCTTTCTGTGCTCAGGCCAGCCCAACCAACTCCAGGGACAACAAAGACACGCACTGGTCTCTTTCACAGGGGACCGCATTCAGAAAATCCCATTGCACCCATTGGACCCAGCCCACCAGTCCAGNCCACAGGGGACCACATTCAGAAAAACCCATTGGACCCAGCCCACCAGTCCAGCTGCAACTTAGCTAATAAATACTAGTGCTCTGCATAAAGGCTGCGTCACTTACCTATCATTAAATCTGTGCTCAGGATTTACAAGCCACCTTTAAGTATGCCACCCATAAACACGGTGATAATAACTCTCCAGTCTGGTCAGCAGAAAAAGTGTGATAATGAAAAGGATTTTGATGCAGGTGCTCAGAAGAAAGTGAGAAAACGTGCAGTGAATGCAACTGATTTACTCACAGTCTGGCAAGTATCCAAATCTTGATGGAGTTTTTTGTTGTTGTTGTTGTTTGTTTGTTTTCTTTTGTTTTTTAACTGAATTCTTCTGGATGAAACATAAAATCAAATTCCTTGCTACTCACATGGCCATCAAGGCTCCTATGGATCTGCTAAGAGCCATAACATAACAGCCAGAGCTGCTAAATGCACCTCATTGGCCAAGTGCTTGCATGAGCATTTACAGTCTGATCCTGCAAAAGCTCTTCAGGTGAGTGAGCTACTTCTTTCCTTGGGAGCCTATAAGGAATCCACTGCTGTGAGTGATCACTGCTTTTAATTGTAATTAGCTGACTGAGAAAGCAGACACCCTAAGGCAGGCTTAAAGAGATATACATGGTATAAAACAGGCCCTAAAACATAAGAGATGGATCATTTCACTGCACTCAGTATTACATACAGTCAAAATAAAGGTGGAGGGAGATGTTTGTTTTGAGGGAAGACATTGTTATTTCTGTTCACCAGCTGGTATTGCTCCTGGAAATGCATCGTGCAGAACTGGGGGAAACTGGGGCCATGGGTCTCTGCTGCCCCAGCAGAACCAATGCTGCCACTTACTCAGCAACCCTAATGGCTGCTTCCCACTCCGAGCCTTAACGCTCAGCTAATCAATCGCTAATGAAATATCTCTGTATGCCATTAAAAACAATCAATTCCTTAAATAGAGATGATGTGTTCCCTGCTGCTGGCAGATGTTCCTTCCATGGAGCATCCATGAGGCAACAGCAATTGGGATTTTGGAGCCAGATGAAGCATGCTGGGCAAGTGCCACAAGTCCATCTCAAAGGCTTGTCCTATGCAGGAGTGGGTATGATCCCAATGGGACCAAGTCCCGTCCCCAGTACGGGACTCCCCCAGTGCACCTGAAAAAAAGCATAAAATAATTTCACCATACACATATTCTTACATATATGTCCCTCTTCGCAGTGGGGACACAGTTGTATAATTTCTGTACATATTTGGATGGATATTTGGATACATATTCTGACCTTGGAAAGGTCAGAGTAGTAGACTCAATTTAAATAATTTGCTAACAGTATAGATTTTTATGTGCTTTAATGATTCACAAATTTGTATTAAGTAAGTTCACACAGTTATTTTGCTGCAAAAAACCTCAAACAGTTGAAAGCTTTGATTTCTTTTTTTCACCCTAAATTGATGTTTTGCTGGAAGCAAGCCTAAACATAAAGCAGCGAGGAATCCTATGAAGATTACTAACAAGGTAGAACAGTTAGGCACTGGATAAATATTTTGATTTTTTTCAGCCCAATATAGTAGGTGTGGAGGTTTGTTTCTGAGGTTTCTTAAAAAAAAAATACTATTTTCCTATGCTGGGGGAAAATAACTAATATTTTTATTTTTGAATAAAAGTGAGCAAAAAAAAACCCACCTCTCTCTCTTGTCATTTTGGCAAAGTTTTTCTTTACAGAGCAGAACATTCTATTTTCTCCTAGCTCTAGGTCACACAAAGAGTTAGTTGGAGGGGGGCATTGGGAAAAGAAAAAAGAAAACCAGCTGTCTTGAATCTCTTTTATATAGACTTGTAGAAAATACACCTGGAAGAGATCCTGAGAGATAACCTCCACCAACTCCTGCTCCAGACAGGATTAACTCCATGGCATCCCTGAGCACACAATCACTTTTCTAACAACAACCTTGACATTTCACCTCGTATTCTCAGAATATTTCTAAAGGGGATGAGGAAAAGAACAAAGAAGTTTTATCTGATGCTCTACAAATGCACTCCCTCAGAACAAGGAACCAAACATTTTGAAAAATGACATCACTTATTTATCAGGATCCAATATTGATTTTATGCAAAGATATTGATAGCCTATATAAGCATTATTCAGAAACGTAACTTAAAATCAACCTAATGTAGAAATCAGTACTTGTCTGAGCATTTCCATTCCAAAACTAACGAGTGCTGTTAGTGCTACAGAATTTGAGGCAATGTCACCCTCAAAAAAAAAAAAACCACAATTTGTATCATGGATGTGGTTCAGCTCCTAAATCCACGCCCACACATATCTGTTGGACCACAGCCAAGAAGAGTCTTCAAGGGCAGGTTTATTAGTTTGAGCACGATGATTTACAAAAAAAAAAAACAAAAAAAATTCCTGGACTGCATTCAGATCTGTGCAGGAAATCTTTACAGTTTTATTTTTTAGTGGTATGTGAACTTACTGGTTGCAATATGTGACAGCATGGACATCTCTATGCCAGTCTCCAGCAACACAGTCATGGTACATACTGATTTATATTTCTCCCAAATCTTACAGAACATGAAGTTTTAATTAAATGGGGCAAATGTTCTCACTTAATGCATAACCACCAATTTGCTGACAAAACTGCTTATGTGCTGAAATAACTTATGTGCTTAAGGCAAACACAAGTTAGCCTCACTTTATTTGATATAACTTTGGATTGCAAAGAAGCACTTTAGTAAAATGGAAGACATTGCGGACAAAACTCTATTACATGAAGAATTCCTCCTAGGAAAACTTTCAGAATATAATGGATTTCTCTAATGCATTTTGAAACATGAGGGAGCTCTTGGAAAGGTTTTATAATTCTGTTTTGATTCCACTGGCCCACATAAACAATACATTTCCTGTATACTTGACACTTGTCACTAAAGAATCCCCATTCTTCCTGAGTTTGCATTACAATTAATCCTCTTTTAAGCAAATCATCACAGGCCAGATGTCCTCAGCAAAGCTTAAAAACATTAAAATGCATCCTACCCTCCCTTTCTCTTTTATGATCTGCATTCAGCCTGACAAGGCTGGGGATTTATGGCCCACGGAGGTTTACATATCACAATCCGCAGAATGAGGCAGAAGTAAAACTCTAAAGGAGAGGTTGAAGCAACAGCGTAGTCCCGTTTGCTTCTCCCAGGCCCATGGTATTGTAACCAAGCTTTGCATCTTTTAAGTGAGTGTAAGTGAGCATAAGCGAGCATAGCTTCCAAGGAAGAAGGGAAAGAGAAATGAAGAAAACTAAGAAATTTCAGGAACAGGATTCCAAGTGATGTGAGAGGCCAAAGGCTGCAATTTAAGAGGAACACATGTTTAGATACCACCTAAATTAATCTAGTTTATTTGTTCTGACATTGGTCAGGAAATCTCTCAAGTCTCAAGAGAAGCTCAAGCATATAAGCATATTCTGTATGTTGTCTCGTTGTGAAGCAAATGAGACAACATACAGAAAAGAATAGCAAATAATTCTGAGAACCTCAAATATTTCAGAAGATGGTTTTCAGTTCATTCTTACTCTTCTTCCTACAAAAACAAGAGTAATAATAATTTGCACGTGTTTTGCTGTTTCATTCATAAATTATAAAGGACTTCATTGTGCACTAAGCTGAATATAAAAGGGGGGCAGACCAGATGATATTGTCTTCTAACCATTGCCATTTCACCATCATCTCAAGATGTGGAAGTCTCTTTAAATGGAGACATGAAGACAGACAAAGGAGCAGAAGAATTATGTGGTATGTAGCCTATAAAGTATGTTCTTCTGTGTGAGAAGCAAAAAAGGTGCTCCACAAAGCAATGGGAGATAACACTGATGCAACCAATGCTGCTTCAACCTCTCAGCGCTCTTGTTCTGGCCAGGAGGGTCGTGGGTGCAAATGGCCCAGGAAGAGGGACAGCATCCAGACAAATGATCTAGGGATAGAGACCTCGGGCAGTTCAGGGAGAAGCATGAGACCAGCCTCCTTGTACAACACAGTGTGTACCTGAACAGCCCCAGGGAAGGAAAGGAGAAGTGTCAACACAATTTTCCAAGAACAGTTATGAGCTGCACTGGAAGACTTTTTTTTTCAGGTTGTTTCCATAGCGCTCAGTGGCAGGGATGGCACCAGCTGCCTTCCCATTCCCACTCCTCGCGCCAGCGGCTCTCCTGCTGGAGCTCACCACTCGGCACCTGGTATCCAGGCAACCTGCTTTGCACACTTTCCATGCGTCTCCTTTGTGCTTTCTACAAGGAAAAATGGTCAATAAAAGATTTGCCAAGCAATACAGACCTTTTATGTGGGATTCTAGTGCCTCAGATTAAAAAAAAAAAAGGCACTGATCTGTGAAATCAGTGCGTTATACATATTTATTAGTAACTTAAAGAAGCTTGTGTCCTCCCACTCTGCACACCCCATGCAGAGAAGACAATGTCCTGGGCAGAAGCAGGGCAGAAGCCACAAAGGCTCCGTGAAGCATCTCTACCAATTGCACCGCCAATTGTGGCATGAACTACAGAAGCACAACCTAATTCAGTGCTGCCTGTTTCTTGATTTTAGAGTATTGACAAGCATCATTATTCTATTACTTGGTCTTTCTTGTAGGTATGAACATACGCACATTGGTCTAATATAGATACACATATATATGATATGTGCATGCTGGTGGAAGATTTTTTAATATATCATTATTCTATATATATTTATATATCATTATTATAATCCTAAGAATTATATTATAGAAGTCAAACGTGTATAATTGTATCAAATAAGATGAATGAATACACAGAGAGAAATTCATCACAACTGCTTATTGTCTGGCCCAGCTGGACATGGCAAGCTACTACTACTGCTATTACTACCGTGGCTGCTACTACTTTTATTCCTACTATGACAAATGTCCCAAAGCTTCCCAAGAGTTTTTGTGCTCCAGAAAAAAGCAACCCATAGGTGGCAATGTTGGATTGGTTTTTAAGGATTATGTTTTACACTGTAGCCTGAAGATCTAACATGATTATCTTCTTATTGCTCAAACTTCCCATTTCACAGATCACTTTCTGATTATTTTTGTCTTACCCTGGGCACCAAGTGTAAAACACTTTCTAGTGTTGAGCTTTCTTCTATTTTTTGCTAATACCTGTGTATTTCTTACCCTTTTTCCCCCTCATTATGAGCCATGCTGAACACGTTTCCGGAGTGCTAAAGTTTTTGGAGGATGGAAGAGTTCAGGATACTTCTCTTTTCTTTCTCCATACTTAGGTAGGCTCAAAGGAGATGTAAAACTATCACTCCAGGCCCACAATGTTCAAGACTCCTTCAGGCCAATGGTTTATTCCAGAAGCCTGGATACTTAAAATACTTCTACAAGAAAGAGATTATATTCATAACTCCTCCATTTCCTTTCCCCACAGATGTGCAACCGATACTACATCACCCCAGACCTCATGATCAGCTCACAGCCTACTGCCAAACCCAGTTTAACTGCATGTGGTTTAGCCCCTTCTGTATAATCATGCTAGAGCTTGATGGCAGAGCTTCTTCCTCCGAAAGACTGTAAGGGAGACTCTGAGGACAGCAATATTTAAGGAAAGCAATGATGTTGTGAAGTCCTGCAGAAATTTTGTCAACATGCTTCAACGACAAGGACTAGGTTGGGACATGTTAAAGGTTTCTGCACTGCCCTAACATCTCTAGCGAAAACTAGGTAGGGGTTACTGGACCTCAGAACTCTTCTTGGACAGGTAAGAGAAGGAAATTTCCATGTTCTTCATTGCAAGCACTGGGAAACTGGAATGTACAGCTTGTAAATAGCTATCATGGGGAGAAAAATGTTATTTTGTTACTAAAGTTAGTATTTCATGCTCTACGAAGAGGACCAGCTTACAAACACTGCTGAGCTACCACACATACGTTGTGGGACTGGTAAGAGAATACAGTGCATTTTTCACTTTTTGGAAACTTACTTGGATCTGTTCTAAATCAGAACTATCTGAAAGATGCTACTTCTTGATAGTCACCAGTATGACTTACCAGTATGCTGCAGTAAAGTTCATGTGTGATTCCAAACTGTAAAAAAAAAATCACCATTGTATTTCCATCAAAGATTTCAAACCTCCTGAGGAACAGAAACCCAGAAGGTGCTAGTTGTTGGAAAGGGATAACATATCATCTCCAAATTTAACATCAAAGTTAAAAGCCTAGTCATGCTGGGATCCTTCTACTGTCAAAGAAGTAAACTAGTATTTTTGGAGGAAATTCAGATGTTAAATGGTATGAATCATCTTACAGAGATTCTATTCTCCCTAGAGACTGTATCAGAACTGAAAAGTGACTATGCTTCTAACTTAGGCATATGAAGTAGCAGGAATGCCCCTCAATTTTTGATACTTTATTTTCAAAGATAAGCAATCACACAACCTCTATGGGTTTTATATATTAATTTACATTAACTGGTGAAGCACTAATAACTCAAGCAAGAACAACAGATTCCCGGATGCACACACATAAATCAGGAGAAAAAAAAAATGGTTACCTTGTAGCTTATTACAGATTTGGAAATTATACACTGTGAATATTTCTATCCCATTGGAGAATGTGCCAGCATTTGAACTTTTCTTTCACACACTCTATTAGCAGCAGGACTGCAATCTGAAAAAAAAAAAAAAAAAAAAAAGATTGTAAACCCACCCTCAAAATCCTCTGGAGAACTTGCTGCTGAGAAACTTCACCCTGAAGGCTGCCAGAAGGTCTAATCAGCTAATATATCAAAGTTCAAGTGCAGCCTGTCTACTTCCCAGATCTCGGCAAGAGATAAAAAAAAAATTCTCATGGGTCAAACAACAAATCTAGGAATAAGCGAGAAAATATGCATTACTACATTCTGCAAGACTGTGAATGGATGATGGTGATTGAGACCATGCTTTGATGCTGTGTCCAAATACATTCTTACATATATTTCAAATGCTGTCTTTCTTAAGTCTAGCATCAATAGAGTAAGCCAGAGGTGGACAGAGGCATGTTGCGCACTTCCAGGCAGACGATACATTTTTTTGTCTGTGTCAGAATTGAAACTGTGCAAATGGCCACTGTCCAAAAAAAAAAAAAAAAAAAAAACCCAAACCAAAAAAGTCTATTTATTATAGACTGAGATGCTAAACTAAACTTTTCAAATCAGGAAACTTTTCCCTCTGTATAGGTATTTAAAAGGTCAACAGTACCAGGACCTACCAGCCAAGGAGTCAGTAGCAGCATCAGGCTTAAGAGTGCATGTGACTGTTGCTTTGCAGCTCCTTGTCACTAGCTTTACGCAGTTTCTCAGGTTTAGAGATGGATTACTTTCCTAATTATGCTTTCATCTCCATAATATCCTCTGTGTTAGCTTTTGCAAAATGTTATTTAGCTAATAGCAGAAAGAAAGAAACAGAATTACTCCTTTGAATAATGCATTTCTTCCCCCCACCCCCCTTTTTCTTTTAAATGTCTTTTGTCCAGAATCCATAATAATTTCAAAACTAACCCTAGAGGATGCATTTTTCCCACTTTGGAGTATGTAATAAACAAGAGTTTCCCTGAGGCCATCAGAAACCTGGGATTAGCTACTTCCAGGGCATTCAACCCCAAATGATTGCTTGGGATCCTTTCCCAATTTGAACAAGCAACACAGAAGAGCAGAATATCAACCTCTATATAAATTCTGACTATATGACTATATAAATCCTTCAGTGGTCTTAGGTACTTAGAAAATACAGATTTTCTGGTATGTATAGACTCCCTTCTACAGATATGATGCTAATGATACTGCTCCTGGTCTTTTTTTTTTTTTTTTAAACCATCTGAAAAATTTCCTTAGAAGGTGTGAAGAATGCAGTATTATCTGACTGGACTCTGGTACATTTACACAGTAAATATGACTTTCCTAAACAAGTAGTCAATCCTACAAGTTTTACTGGGGCTACTTTTAGAAAAATATTTTTGCTCAACCGAGCTAAAACAATCCTGGAATATCCTCTATGGGCAAGTAGGATTGCAAGAGGTTATAGTTCAATAACCTTGGATGTATTTTACATACTAGACCAAGCAGCTATAAACTGTCTCTGAGGTGGGTAAGATCAAATCAGATAAGGGTACTGCCTGTGGTCATAGAGAACTTCAAGATTTTGTTCCAAGTCCAGGCTTTTTGAAAGCCAGTGATTAAACATTAGAAAAATGTGAAATGTTTTGCATAATTAGAAACATGTATCCAGTGGGAAAGGGTATGAACTGCATTTTCTTAAGGAAAAACAAATGTGAAAGGACTACTACCAGCTTGGTTGGTCTCCAGCAGCACATCTTCCCCGTTAGGGTTAGATGAATCCCATGTGGGGTAGTAGACAAAAGGACTCTTGTTGGTTCTTCGCTATCTACATTTATTTATTACATATAGTGGGGTGTGACATCAATAAAAACAAATTGATGTGCTGCAGAAAGGTTTCTTAACATGTATTTGGGTGGCCAAAGTCTCTTGGAGGTGGGGGTGGGAAGCTAGCAATAAAAGTTAATCAGGGGGGTATCTTTGCTTTGCAAAGCGAGAGCCTGAACAGTTGGAGGTCTGTCTGAAATCTGGATGTAGCACTTCAGCAGCTTGAGGACCATCTGTAGTTACTTTCATTCATGTCTTCCTCTTAATCATCTTAATGATTAGCCAATATATCATCCAGTAGAAAGGCTAAAACATTGTAAGCCACAAATTACAGGAATTAGTAATTCCTGCATCACATCAGTAATTTATATTTAGTTTACAGTATAGCGTTTAGAAACATCTTTTGATGTCCAGTCCATGATTTTGAAGTTTGAAAGATGTCCAGTTTAGATTAAGACCTAATGAGGCAGCCTAAGTAATTTGAAAATTATCTCAAATCTTTGTCCAAAATTACAATGAAATTGCACACAAACACTTTTAGAGTGTTCGTTGGGGAGCTCAAAATCAGCTCATCATAAGCCAGCAAGTGAGCTCCAACTTGAAGGCCAACTCTGACACACCATGAAAAGCCCTGGACTCCTGGTTTTGGTACAAATAACTTCCTGTAAAGTAGGGAGCTGTTTTTATTTTTCCACATTTGCTTTGAAAAGGAGCAGGCAGTACCCTAAATGGAGCAATGCCAGGGGATCACTCAGCATAGCTGACCCAGCAGGAGGCAAAGTGGCCAGAAACCCACCTGCAGGAACAAACCAAATCCTGGCTGTGGGAAGAGGCAACCCAGCCTCTGCTCCCCTTGCTGCAATGCGGATGGACCTCTTCTGAAAGAGGGGACACCCCTGGCCAGATCCCGCCACCCTCATGTGAGTCCAGTCACCTCCAGACCAGGGCTGCCTAAGGCAAGCTGGAACCTCCTCAACTCCAAGAGCTCTGGGCTGTCCTTCACCCTCACTTAGTGTTACATGGCTTTACCCTAAGGATTTTCAGTGTCAAGATGTTATCCATAATCTGTTTCCGTTTCCAGCAATACTGCTACAATACTGCTTAAAGAAAAAAATCCCCATTTGGATCACTTTTTTTCCCCAGAGCCAAAATACCCCTCTCTTGTCCACCTCAAAAGGTTATCAGCTGTGGAGCAATCACCATTGTGACTGGCTCAATGAAGACTTCAGCTTAAGGAAGAGCAATCTGCAATTATTCTGGTGTGATATAGGCTGTATGAACATGCTGACAGAAAATAATTAAAAATATATCACATACTTGCACCAATAAACTGGTTATGCATCTTTAAATCTGGGCAAACAGAAGAATACAACTCAAATAATGAGATAAACAGCAAAGCTATTTATTTGAAAAGAAATCCAAGCCTTGATAGTCATAAAACAAACATGGAAGTATTCTCATACATTTTAGTTCTGGATTTAACTTCTGACTCTACAATTTTGGATGGAAAGTTTGAGAAGACAAAGGGAGTTTTATCATGGTATTTTTTTTTCAAAATACATTTAATTTTTTTTTCAAAGAACTATCTTGCTTCAAAAAAACCCAGAAATTATTTTAATTGAAAAAGAAAACATAACTGAAACAGTTTAAACAAAACAAGCTATTTTTTTCAGCAGATTTTGCTATACTTTCCCACTAGGCCTTAATATATTTCACCAACCCAACGAAACACCCATCATCAGGACCTCCCATCAATTTTGCAAGTTCAGCTCAATATCTGTTCTTATCATTAGGCCAGGATCATTTATTTGTCTTACAAATACCAATATTCTGCTCCCACTCTAAAAAATACTTAGGCAGAAATTTGGCTTTAGTGAAACTACTGATTGAATTAGAGTTAAGACTTGAACACTGTTTTGGGTCAGGGCCAGGTAGGTTTTTTTTTTGTTTTGTTTTCCTCCAGGTTAAGCCCTAAATCATTTTCCATAAGTGATTCAGTTCCAGTTCTTAACCCACTGTTTCAATTTTCTGAATTTCTTCAATTACTTTTATCCTTTGGATGAAAATCAAATCCCAAGGCCTGATTTACTAATATACGGTTGCTGTTTTATGTGAGCACTACTTCAGTGTAGTGTCTTAAAATAAATCTGAGAAAATGATTATATGGGTGAATGGATGTGTTTATACAGCGCTTTCAGACGGCGAGTCACTAGGGAAAAAGAGTCTTTCCCATCATAGGTTCTGATGTCCAGATGAATGAAACTATACTAAATTATATTTTTTCTCCTCTTTGTGATGAGAGAGGAAATAAAAAAAAAACATAGGCTTTTGGCTTTTTGGCTTCCTGACAACAATCATAAATCACAAGAATTTAACAAAAAGAGAAGGAAAGGAACAAAAATCCATTAATATATTCCAATAAGCTTTAGAAGCCTGGATGGTTATGTGAGATGATAAACTTCTAGATGAAATAAGTTTGAAAACATAAATTTGCTATTTATGGCAAAAAATAGCTAATGCCAGAAATCTGTGACGCATAAGGTAATAGTTTCTCATTGAAACATAAGGTGTTGGAAAGATCTTTTCCTCCTTTACCTCAGTTGAATTCAAAACAAAGCAAAGACAGACCTTTGCTATGCTCTAGAATTGGACTTCTGTAGAATTTTACCACATTTTCCTCAGTTTAAAATTCCCTGACAAATATTCCAGGTAATACCTTGTAATTTCTACCGGCTATTATGCTTATCACCATATTTCACCATGCTGAGAAAAAGCTGCTCTTTCTATCCCTCCTCAGTAGGATGCAAAGTGAGAAAAATAATCTCTGGACTTCATGGTGCTTCCCTCCCTACCAGCTCTGACCCTGGTTCAGTTTGAAGTGAAGTGAAACACTGCGCAAGTGGATTTGTAGCCCACAGTAATATCTGCAGTTAAACAGGGCAGTAGAGAGTAATCACATTTCCTTGCAAAACTGGTCAAAGCTTGTCTCAGACAAGCTGTGTAATAGAAAAAATACATAAGAAGCAAGGCCAATCCTTTCAGAGTCAATCACGATTTAGGGGAAGTGCATCATCTGGCAAAATATCCATTCTTTATTTATCAGCTGAAATGCATCTTGCCTAATCTAGTAAACAAAGAATCTAGCTCAAGTTAACTTTAATAGACAAAAATGATCCTAAGAAGATTACTCCCACTCTTATCTTAATAGCCATGCTATAATTTTAAATATTTGTTTTTTAAAATAAAAACAAATTGCTTCTAATTCATTCATCCTGCTTTGCTGGACATTTAGATGCCCTTTTTTTTTTTTTTCAAGGGTTATTATCTGACTATCCTACAAAAACCAGGTGGCTATTGAAAGAGTGTATCTAAACACATCTTTGTGGAAAAATTGCTTCTGGCTAAAGTCAACATAACCAAGGGCTTCATTTCACACATGACCCCTCAGGGAAAATCTGCTTTGATAAAAGTCATAGAAGTAAATGCTTGGATGTATGTTAACTATTTACAACATCAAATATTATTTTGTGCATATTATTTCTGGGCAGTGTTAAATTAACAATAAAAAAAGCATCAGGCACAGTGGCACAACCTTCAGAAAAAAAAAAAAGGAAGTTTTGCTGACTACAGAGTAGGTTTATATTAAGGATCAGTGAAAGATGATGAGAGCATCTCACTGTAGTCTTCACAGAGATCAGCAGAACTGTGAACAGCTCAGCTCTACCACTGACACAAGCCCTCATCCAGCCTATCTGATCAGATGGGCAAAGATGTAATAAGAAAGTCTTCTGTTAGACCTATGTGCATGGCTCGTTGAGACCCATGATCAATGGCAGGGACTAATGCTAACTGTTAATAGCTCACGTTTCATCTTGCAGAAGATGAATGTGGCTTTTTTTGCTAAAGCACCTAGATAATTTAGGAGAAAAAATCATTTAGATATGTTCTAAATCTGTAAAGTTATCATAATGTAGTATATCTGACATTAAACTATTAAACTATAAAACTGAAAAGTAGTGACTTTCATTCAAAGAAATGCCTCCTTGACAGATGATCAAGATGTGCCTCAAGGTTATCCCTCGACTTACTCTGACATTTTTTACTTATTTTATAGAAAAATCCAAAGCTGGAAAGGCTGTTTACCTACTCTGGGCCTTGGAGCGCTATACCCGCCAAAATTTGTCAGCCTACAGGTTTTCTCTACACAAATATGAAGTAGAAGAAAGCCAATGAGTGCCTTGAGGAGCAACCTGTTAGCAGAGCCAGCTCAGGCTTTTCTCTACTTGAGAGGCCACAGCCGGAATGCCAGGCAATAAAAGCTGAAGGGTACCTGACTCTATAACCACATGCTGGGATATTATAAGACAAACTTTTGCATTGCTGCCCATGGCTCCTGTCGGACCTTGATGCATGCTGCCTTTTGATGGGAGCTGGGCAGACTGTGTTTGCAGGCACATGCTGAGGGTTTGCCTTGCCAGGCATTCAAACACACGTGGACCTGAGTTCAGATCCACACGTTCTGCAGTTAGGTATAGCCTAATTTAAGCAGGTAGTAGATAGGGTATGCAAGAAGGAATTTAGAAGCCTAAATTTGTATTTACGTTCATTTTAGAACTGTAATTCAATGTCTCATTTTCTCATTTCTTCTTCCTGTGGGTTAATGTTGCTGAATATTGCTGTGGCGCCTTTACCAGGTACGACTTCCACAAAGAAAGTTCCTGCCTTTCACATCAGCTGTGGCTTTCGGATTTAGATCACCTCTCTGTTCAGAAGTAATGGTATTTTTACAATCTTTCCTGTACAGATACAGATCAAATATATGTTTTGTGTGCTCTACAAATATACTACATATACACCAAAAAAAAAGCAAAAAGGAAGGACTCAAACAATAGGAAATGCTAGAATTAATCTGTTCATGAGCCTTCCTAATTCACCTTCATTGAGCATACATACATTCAGTGATACATTACTTAATTACACGATGCACACTATAATTTTCCCATAGGAAACCAGCCTTTTTCACCGTGCCTCACCCTTGAGTACTGTGCCAGTGTGGCAGATAATCCAGCTGACTAGCACATTCCTCTTGACAAAACGATCTCAAAGCCATTAAAACTAATTAATGCCGTAAGTAATCAGTGAAACATGCCAAAAAGCACCGCTCCAGGACTACAACTCATAGTCCTGGGGAAAGGGAGCTCTAATAGACCTGAGAATCAAGTTCAAAAGAGGTCTTATCTTCAAAACTTGCCTGCACCAGCCAACCTCGCTGGCCCTGTGGGGCTGAAGGGGTGACATGAGACCCTCTCTTTCACCCCTGCCCATCTCTTGCGTGGCACAAAGGGGCACATCTGTCTTCATGAAACCAGTAGGTTGCGTGGGGACAAAGCTGCTTGCAACAGCTCCTAAGCCCGTGTAAGAGTCTCCTAGTGAGGATAATATCATGAGTAAGCACTCACCAGTATGAAGTAAAGTTTGAAATCCAGTGAATTATGAAGCTATGAAACTACAAGTACTGCTGAAATAATCTGTGATACTCAGCCTTGTAGCACCAATCTTCAGCACGTTTCTGCAATCTGACCAAATCTAACACAAGGAACAATTTTAAGCTTAAAAATATGTTCTTAAGAAAATAAGGAAGGGACATCACCAAAGTATTACTACAAGACACCTGGAGCAGGCATTTACCTGCTATTTGCCTTTTGGAAAACAGAATTCCTTAGATAATCCATGCATAGTCTTTGTCAAAGTGGTAACTTTTCAGTTACTTTAAAAGTTTCCTTAAAACATTAAGAATTTTCCTAAAGAAAAAAGAAAAGTTGAATCATTTGTGTGACTGAAGTTGATTTTGTTCAGTGGGTGTTTAAACAAGAAGTACTGGAAACCTAATTCATATAATGAATAAAATTGTTTTCCTTTTCTTTTATTCCACTCTCCCATAATGTACTTTTAGAGAAAGATTATAGTCATAAATTTATCAGCAATTTCTTTAATTTAGCTTCAATAGATGTATTCTTGAAAAAATAATTCTATACGTCCTTAAGTTTGAATTAGTTTTAAAATATTCTGAAAAAAAATGCATGTAGTAGTCACCACTGAAGGTGTATCCCCATTACCTCTATGTTCATCATCTCTAAAAATTTTCAAAACTGCAACACTAATATCTAATGTAAAATACAAAACCATATTATTATAATATTTGGGAAACATATGACTTCTAGAACACTTTAATATTGCCATCCTTGTCTTCAGAATATTCAACAGGATAATAATTAGGCCTTTCTGAACAAAGGAGAAATGGAAAATTGCAGAACCATTCGCATATTTACCTATTTGGAGGGAACTGTGGCCAAAACTAAAACACATCCCTTTCAGTCCATGCTGTAATTGGTTTCCTAACTGAAAAAAAAAAAAAAAAAGAGCTTGTCTGTTTTGGAAAGAACATGAAGCTGTAAGCCTAGCATGACTAAACTGAACATTTTAACTGGGGTGAATCCTGATAAATAAAGCTTTTAATTGGTACCAGAAGCACATAAATTCTATGAATGGAGAATGCTGCAGCACATCTGCTTCTGTCATAAATGTACTCCTGGTTTTGGTCTTTTCTATTTCTTAGCTAAAATAAATAATAATAATTAACCCTTTTATTCCAAGAAGCTATGCTGCAATTATTTTTATCATTTTTATCATCTATAGGCTATTGAATATCTTACAACCTAGCATGAGCAACTGGTAGAAATTTTTCTCTGCATATGTAAGTCTTCCAGCAAGTAGTGCTACATTTAGAAATCTACAAAAAACATTTTTTTCTGCTCATGTCGGAAAGTGTAGCCTCTTCTTACTCTTAGACAAAAAGCCTCTGGTCAAATGGCTCTTAGTACATTTAAGTCAGATGCAGATATTGAAACTCTACTGTGTTTCCAGTACTCCTAAAGATGCTCCCAAATATTTGCCTTGCTTTGACAGAGGTTTCAGAGCTCATGTAGGAGACCAAACGGCCACAGAAGCCCTAAATTTTCCAGTCCACATCTTCTTGGAAATGTCCACCCAGTCATTACTGCTGTCCCACAGATGGGCATTTTTCACTGCAGTCCGACTGTGAAGGTCTGAAGCTGTTCTGTACTTTGAAACACAACACCAGGAAGATATGAAGAAGCCCTTAATAGCTTTTTTTCTTCCCTATGAACTGAAAGTAAAGTATCCAGAAAGCTTTGGTAAGGACACAGCCTAAAATTTTCTTGTTTGTACCAGGAGTTCGCTGGCTATCAGAATTCAAAGCCTTATATCACACACAGTATGCAGTGCCCTTTTTCAGGCAATTTGGGGCTCATATGTAAGAAGCAGCTGTAGCTTTGGTAGGTCATAACAAAATCTTCCAGAAGTATTAATCACTTACTATATCCTTATCTGGCTTAGAAATGCAAAGCAACCCGAGGGGTTGTAAGTTTTAACAGGCAAAGGGATTAATTCCAGCAAAGTAATTTTAGGTAGGGAGGCTAATCATCTTGGCTCACTTTGTAACCAACAATAGAAAGAAACTGCTGTTAAGAGCAATGTGAGTCAGAAGCCCTGCTCTGCAGGTGCTCTGAATTACCTGGAAGATACCTTCATTTCCTCCACTGACAACAGTGGGTGCCCAAAAAGATGAGTCTCCTTTCCTAAACAAATGCCCTGCCAAGTTTTAACAATGAATTTATATCCCTATTTTTGGGTTAGGTTTGCACTTCAGGGTGGGATTATTGCCAAACAGCTTTCTTCTTCTTTTTAATTGGGGTTAGATTTTGCTAACAGGTTGTGTTTTTTTCCAACCCCAATTACACATGGAAAATCAGATTTAATGAACAACCACTGTTTAGTGTTAGTTTTTGTCTGCAAAGTTTTGACCCCTCAACACCACTTTCCATTTATGTGAAAATGAAGATAAGGAAGAAATACTCCTTAAAATATAAAGCGAGTGTTCAACCCTTGGCACAAATAAAACAAAGGAGGAAGAGAGGAAGAGATTTTCACTTCACCAGAAAAATTCTATGTGTAGAAATGCTAAAATTTCATGAGCTCAGTAAGACATCATGCTGTCTAAAAGCCATTTGATAGTTCAAAGCTGCACCTACACAAGATCTCTTTCATTATGATTCAGAAGCAGTTCACAAAAATTAGTTGTTTCTAATTTCTTGATACCTTTGGTAACCAGCTATGTAACTGGTATTTTTTAACAATATGGTAAAGGGGCACCAAAGAGCATATAACTTTGTCTCTTGAAAAGCAATCATTTTTATATTACATTGTTTTCAAAGGTTATTTTTGTTATGTCTGGACATTCAGCAGAGTTTTGGTACTCATGAAATTAGTAAAATCAAGAAAGAAAGTGGTTTAATGATGAAGATGGCCAAAAACGTGGAAAGCACATGTTGCTTGCTTTAAAAAAGACAAAACCACGTTCCTGTCCCCATGGCATCTCCAGAAAGCCTAAAAGGGAAAATAATTTTGTTTCATTTGAATCCAAGCTAGGAATTTAAATTTTTAAATGGAGGCAGCTAGTTTGTGCCTTTAAAGATTTGCTGCCCTGACATCCAAGTCCAATAGCCGTGTGCACCTGGAGATGGTTGTTATACTATATGGCACTTGTAGTTGCTATGGCAGTAATAGTGGGGTTTAGCACTAAGGACAATGGTGGACCTCTTTAAATAAAACTCTCTCTCCTATTCTGGCTCAAGAGAAGGAGCAATCAAGCCCTTTATGTAGCAGATAGAGTTGCAAATGACCTAAAGCATCAGCTCTCATAGAAAAGCCAGGTAAATCATAGTTTGCAAATACCATGGTTAGGATACACAAGGTGATACCACACATACATGTTATCCTTAGGGCAGTCACTTTGTGGAAGATTGCCTCAGAAGGGTGGATCCTGAGGAAAGACTAAGACAGTTGGACCTGTTTATCCTACAGAAAAGAAGATTAAGAGGGGATCTTATCAACATGTACGAATACCAGAAAGGAGGATGTAAAGAGGATGGGGCCAAACTATTCCTGGTGGTGACTAGAGATAGGACAAGGGGTAACAGGGGTAATTGAAACACAGGAAGTTTCATCTGGATATGAGAAAGAACTTCTTCACTGTTGACAAAGTACAGGAAGAGCCTGCCCAGAGAGGTTGTGGAGTCTCCTTCTTTGAAGATATTCAAGTGCCAGCTGGAATAAGACCTAAGACCTAAGGCCTTGAAGACTTCACCTGAAAGTAAGATTCACTTGACCACAAGTGGACAGCTCCATCTGAGTTACTCAACTAAAATCATTTTACTGATAATAGAAAAAAAAAAAGTGCGGCTAGACAATGCACCTCGTTGCGCTCACCGTAGAGGTCTGGCTATAAAAGGAGGCAGGACAACTACAGTCTCTCTCCAGCTAGATGAGGAGGGTTGCTGAAGTAGATTATAGTGGCAGTAAGTTATTGGGGTTGTACTGAAACATTGTAGTCTCCAAAATCTGTCTTTGGAGAGAGTCTGTGTGTCTTTGGATACAGGTATCTACAGAAAGAACCATCTGCTAGAGGTAAATCCAAGGACAGCAGAAGTTTAGGCTAGTAGCTTTGACTAGATATTTAGTAGAGGACTAAAAAAAATTAGAGGATTAGCTAAAGTTAGGTGAAATAACCTGCCTACTGCTTGCTGTTTTCATAGGGATGATGTTAGTAACAATGCCTAAAACGGAGACACTATGTACAGACACTAACCCCAACTAAGCACACGTTATCCCATGCTCAGGTATTTGATTAGGTGTACATAATTATGTTTCATTGAGGCCTGACTGAATCATAAGAGAGAACAATATAAAAGTATCTTGTAATTTTATTACAACTGAAAAAAATTGCTTTAGTATACTTACACGATTATCAGTAAATAGAATCAATCATAGAATCATATTTGGAAAAGACTTTCAAAATCATCAAGCCTAAATGCAAACCCACCACCACCATGCCTGCATAGAATCATAGGATCATTATGGTTGGAAAAGACAACTTTAAGACCAAATACAAAATACTACAAACACACATCCAAATCATATGCAGGATGGGTGGCATGGGCTACCTCAGTCTGGTTGTTTAATTGGAAATATATAATATGGAGGTAGTATTCACAAAGTATTGCATCACTGAAAGTCAAAATGGCCTAAGATATGTTAGATTAAGCATCCATTAATGAAATCACTCAAAAGGTGAATACCGATTCAATTATTAGTGATTTTAGATATTAGCAAGTGTTTTCAAAAGTAAATGACAATTCTAGATGACTGATTTTTAGAAAATATGGTTACAAGTTCTTTATGAGTATAATCTCTCAAAACCTTTTAAGCAAATATAAAAAAAAATGAATAACAACTATCCTGTCATATATTTTATCAAAGCTTTAAGGTAAGCAGATGATAAACTCTTACATTGGTACTGACATTTACGAGAATATACGCAGTGCTCATCAGGGTTACTTGGCCAAAAAGAGACATACTCAACTGCCCTGCTTTGTGCATAGCAGCTTTAAATATGTTGATGTCTCCCTGCTTGTTTCAGGGTATGAGCGGGTACAGAACACTACAGAAAGTCTTCAGTTTCCTTCCTTCACTACAAGGATTTCAGATTCTCTCTGTCCCTAAAACAGATGTAAATAGAAATCATCAAAAGTGAGAAAAAAATGGTACTACTCTTCGTGTATAATAATGCATGGTTAAAAATAATTTAGTCAATTAGTCAAAATTATGTAAAATTCTTATAACTAAGCTATTTCACATAATAATTCTTTTTCAGTACCCGTTTTTTCACCTGGACACACAAAATGGCTGAACTGCAGCCCTTTGACATTAGAGAAAATGTGCTATTTCATTCCTTATGCAGAAGACTCAAGCAAGCAATGTACCAACGTACAGTGTGTTCTTTAATCATGCCAGGATATTGCTGCTATGTTCAGTGCTCTGAACTATACGTTTTTTCTTTTTATTTTTTATGAGAAAGACAAAATGAAAAAGAAATTAAACCAATTTTAAGTATTAGCTGTAAGTATTTCAAAGTAAAGCATTTGGTTTTTTTAATCTTCTTTCTTACTGAAGCATGAAACATTTTGTGAGTTTTTTAAAGACATTATTATGACGGATGACACTGTGCTAATTAAGGGTGTAGTACAAACATTAGTAGGTAGTGTTCCCCAAGAAGTACTTTTCATTGTATTCCCACTAAAACAGTAGATGCTGAAATTATGAGCAGCTTAAATAAATCAGCTACTGCTTGGTTAGATAATCTGCACAATAATGCTAACCCCGGTTTCAATGGGATTTATTTTTATTTGAGGATGGGAAAAACCTGATTAAAGAACTAGAGCCTGAATGTTCGGTATTCGCTTCTGGTGTTTTAATTGCTGCTGTCTTGTTGAATCGTTCAAGCTTTGGCTTCACCTGAATATGCACTCAGTGGGAATTTAAAAGGTGCGTAAAGGATTTCTGAAATTATGATATTAATGGTTGCTTTTTTAAAATAAGTCTTTCTGGAGCTTCCCTACTTCACAGTACAATGTACTGAGAACTTCATTTCTGTAATGCCTCTTTTTCAACATCGTCTTCTCCAGTGGGCGCTATCTCCAGTGGGTTGTCTCATGCTCTCCTAACGAAGTTTTATGTTGTTTTGTTAATGACACACGCATGGTCTCAACAACTAGTTCACAGAAACCTTGATAAGTTAACATGATAACAGTAACTAGTATATAAAAGCTAGACTGATTAGCAGTAATGATTTCCAGATGAGGGCAGATTACCCACCAGAGCAGTGATCTCAAGTCCTATAGTTGTACAGCAGAACAGAAATGCTCAGAGTCTCTCAGCTCAGACTAGATACTGTGGTGTCTGAAAGAGCTCATGTCCTTCATGAGCTAGGTCCTGAACAGAGAAAAGCATCAGACACTGCTTGAAGTCCTTCATCATCTGCTGCATAAAGAATTTAGGGATAGTTCCAAATAGTACTGACATGACACTTAAATCAGAGGAGTCAATTATCTAAATAACCGACTTTTCCCTCAGATCTTGTCCCCAAATACTGCAGTGAAAAGTGGCAAAATAAAATCCCAGAGTGTCATTCTCCCGAGCAGTACCTAAAATAAGGAATATCAATGCACAGTTCAAGGCCAGATTAAAATGGTTTAAGCAGACAGAAGAAATAGCTCAGCCTGCAGCAGACCCTGGGTAAGTGAATGAGATATGAGCCCAGAGGCCTCACTAACAGCAAATCAGTGACTAGCTGAATAGCTTATCTACTACCTTTCCTTTAAGTATGGTGGTTCACCATGACAATATTGATGCGAATTTGTGCAAAAGCCCTTCCAGATGCTGGGTGTTCAGATGTTCAAAAGTTGGTTCCCTATATAATCATGCTGAAACTGTGCAGTGCATATAGATGGAGAAAGATTGTGAAAATATTGTTTAATATGATAGGCAGTGGTCATAATATATTTGTAGATAAATCCTTGTCAAATTTTTGGATTTTTGAAATCTTGACAAGATTTTAGGACTTAGAGCATGGAGGAGCTTTACAGGCTAGATTTGAAGGAGAACAGTGCATTATCCTTACAGGAATTCCTCCTAGGAGCTGCAGACAAGGAGGGAAGAAAGCACAGTAGAACATTTCTGGAGATTTTATAAACATTTAAGGATTTTTTTAAATGACATTTCTGTCTGTTACACATAGGAATACAAATCTAAGAGAAACCAAGGAAATTATAATAAACTGATTCTCTTGGGAAAAAAAAAAAGAAACATCATTTTCTACTAATATGATGGTCTGGCCACCTAAAAGGAAACATTTCAAATCTGAATACCTAAAGAAAATCTAAGAATATTACTATTATGTAGCAACTTCCTCACTTTCCCCTCCTTTATCTTCACCCTATTAGCCAGTGATAGTAATAAAACCTATCAGGTCAAATTTCTTGCTTTCCTAATGAAGAGTTCTGAATCCAACTCTCCACAAACTAGTAAGATAGTAGTTTTGAGGCAGTGCACTCTCATTATCTCATACAGATGTATATAATTAAATATTCTTTGTAGTAAGGACTGCTCCTGTTGTCTTTATCCTGGCCACAGGGCTAATGGGTTACCCACTTTAGCTGTGTCTACCTCAGCTATGTCTGAGAGTCAAGCAAGAAAGATATCAAGGCTCCCTGACAGTAGCCTGTGTCCATGCGTCCAATACTTGTTTCTTTAATACAGCAAGTATAGAACTGTGTTATACAACATGAAATAGTTCCAGTGAAAGAAATGGGATATATATTCATATGCCTGTATGAACTGTCGTAGCTAGGACATTTCCTGTCGTATAGCATCCCCCGTTGTATTTGCTCCTTGGCGTTAGCATGGGAGTTGAAAGCATGACCTCCAGAGTGTCCCGACTTCTAACATCAAAAAGTTACAGTCAAAAAACTGCTCCTCATCTCACCTTTTGTGAGCAGGCCTACTTTCCGTATAGACACTGAGCCACGGTACAAGTGAGGACCCCAAGGCTGATGTCAAAATGTCTGTCTGGGTCCAGTTCTTTGTACCAGGAATGTCACACCCAGCTCCCACCAGCAGTTTTTGCTGAGGAGATGTTAGATACAGAGACAAACAAAGAAGCAAGAAAATCTTTATCTCCTACACTGTAGGTCCAAGTATCCCCCAGAGCCTTACCTGTCCTTCAGTTTCTTGACGATATTAATTATGGCAGCAATTTCCCCTTCCCATTCTCTTGATTAAACAGAGGGAAGGAGGTGGAAAAAAAGATGAAAGACAGAAAACTCCAGATGTTGTCAACATCAATATCTAGTTCCACCAGAGAATTTGAACACTGAAGCAATGATGAATTACAGTGGGGTCCCTACGGCAATCCAGATTGCAGTCATAATACCATTGAGGAAGAATAAGGGCTAGCATTCATTAACATGAATAGCAAATGAATTAATGATAATTTCCATTGGTCCTTTCAAGAAACATGAATACATCTGTAAGAAATTAGGATGACATGTCAGTGTAACTCATTCATTAATAAAGTCTGGTATTGCACATTTGTTGCAAAATTTGTTGCAACAGTTAGCAGTAGTTTTTAATTCTATAAATGAATTTGATTAAAACCACCACACAAATCTTGCTATTAGAACAGTACTAGCTAGTTTGGAGAATACTATGTAGATTATTTAAGTATTGCTCTAAACTTATTTCAGTGTAGAAGCTGGAGTTCTTTGGGCATCAGCAAATAAATATTCATTTTAAACACGTGTAGCAGAGTTACACTCACTCTGTGTTCTTTAAGGTTATATATCAATTAATTTTACATCAATAAGAACCTATCAAAGGATGTCTCTGCGATCTGAGTGCATGTGAAGGGAGAAGTAACAACTGCAGAAAAGCAAGCCTTAAGCAAAGGGAAAGATTGATAGTAAGGAACTGAACTGCATGGAGTGAGGGCAGTCGGCACTGCAGCCCAGCGAGTGTGCGTTCACAGCGGGACCCTTTTCAAGGGCAGAATGCCAGGACACAGCCTAGCCAGTGGCACAAGTGAGAAGAAACACAGAGCAGAATTTCTGCCCTTTTAGTTCAGGTAATATGAAGGGTGCCCAACTGCCATGCCCTATAAAATGTGAGTTTGTGCCTTGCTGCTCTACCCAGCCTAGCTCCTGTTGAGCCATTTTGCTGAACTTTGCACATGTATCACCATCATACCAGCAAACGCACAAGAAATCACAAGAATATGCAGCATTCGGGGATTACCTACTCCTGTATCAAGTGATACTAACAGGGAAGCTATAGCTTTCTCAACTAATCCATTAAGCCTGTCCAGGTAAGGTTAAACACAAAGAAATGTCTGCAAGACTGTGGCTTTTGCAAGATTGTGGCCTTACTACACCATTAATAGCCATCCATTAAATATTAAAGTGTGCATCTTAAAAAAAAAGGTATTGGATTTTTCTCAAATGCAGTGGGCAAATGGTTGACAGAAACAAAGAAGTTATAAATCCTAAACATACAGTCACCGAAACACATTATTACCATCTCAGTTTCATGACCCACAGGCGAAAATATGAGAAAATGTAATATTAATTCAAAACAGCAATACCTCATAATGACTACAACCCATACTAACAACAAAGTTCATCTATAATTTAATGACAAAGTTAGCAATCTTTTTTTCATGGCGCTAGATTTGCATAACTGAACAGATTTATGTACGTTTCCTGGAGCCAACACAGAAACATTTGGAAGATAGTCTGTCAAAATGAAGACAACAATCAGAACGTTTCCCTGCGAACCTTTAGTAATAGCTGCAAATATTTGTGTTGACGTGTTATTTATTCAGTAGTTTTCCTACCCGTAACCAAGCATCATCTCAGTCCTCAGGAGACTGCTGCAAGGAAGGGCTACGGAGTGATCAGATGAGTCTCCGATGGGTGGCTGCTTGGGGTGGGTGTCCAGCTCTGGCCCAAGTGTGCTACGCTCTAGAGCAAGTGTCTTTGCAGCTCCAGGCTGCTCCTTTAAAGCATCGACACAGACAGTATAACATTTCCACCACAGGAAACCCTGCTGGACAAAGTCTGGGTTTACGAACACGCTCCTTCCAGCAGACACCTTACCTGGGGGTCTATGTCTCCTCGTCCCTGCCACCACCAACACAAGCAGCCCTACAGCTTGTAGGTGCTTGGACTCACTTGCATAAAGGTACCTAGAAGATGAAATGCCTCAGCTTTCTATAGGAGTTAGAGACTCCTAAATGCCTTTGCAAAATCAGGTCTCTGTCACCTTTTCCTCTTTTCACTCTTATTAAACTTCACGCCCAAAGTTTGTTTCTGAAGTTGTAGAAACCTGAAACATGGACAAGTATGATGGACTTTATAGCATTGAAAAAAAGCGCCCTAGCTTCAGTAGTCTTTTGGGGAGAAAAAAGAGAAGGCACACCACAAATGAAATGGTCCTGGACCAGGCCAGTAGCCTTCCTAAGAGGCTAAAACCTTTTGCCTGTGTTCATGATCAGTGTTTACTAAATTCTTATACCCTGACACTAATAAGAGATTTCATCACAAGCAGGCTGCACAGAGACTAGGATTTTTAATGACCAATAAATTATGCACTGCTTTGGAAAAGCCAGTTATCGTATTTAATTTGACAGCCCCATGCAGGGCGAATTCCATAGACACAAAACAAATGTCAGGTCTCAAGACTAACACACATTTCCCCAGATGCAAAATAGACACTCTCCAGTTGCTCTCCTAGGAGGATGGAAAAAGCTAATCCCTCTAAATTGTGTAAACCAAACAGAGAGGGCAGGCTTAAAGCCTCAGCATTTATTTTTAACAAGCAAAGCATAAACCACACTACTGCTTTCACATCTGCCTTCTAATTTCTTGCCTTTGAATGATATGCAGTACAACTATTTTAAGATCTACTCCTGAGTGCCTGCAGCTGGCACAGCACTCGGGAAAGGAAAGGTTCCCATTTCTCCTCAGGACTCACTCTTGAATGGCCCAGCCTCCTAAACGCTTATCGTGTTCTTGTGGAGAGACTTGGATCACGGAGGAAGTTTTCTGATCCAACTTCCATTTAATTTTGCATCAAGAGGGACTTTGAGCCATTTCTTTCACTCCTGTTGCATCTCAGTCAGCTCTGGGCTGCAAGAGACGCGCAGGAGGAACATCCACTGAACCTCGAGGGCTTTGGAGCTCCGTTTCACATCTGTTACTAAACGTGCACTTACATTACCGGATAGTTTAATAAACAAGGAAGTAAGAGTTGTCCGGCGATGGTGGCCCTGCCACTTCGGAGCTTGCTTCCTGGCTCCGAAGCTTGCCTCCTGGATGGGCTCATGCAATTACTTGTTTCACTTCCCCTGTTTGCAACACGCAGTAGATAACTAACTAATAACTAACGCCTGCCGTAGCCCAGATGGGGAAACCTGAAGAACGCCACATAAAATGGTGCCACTAGATAACTGCCTGATGAAACAGCTATGTTACCCTTGCTATGTGACGGTAGCCTCATAAGGACAGGGAGGGACCCTTGGAGATTTTAGAGAGATGGTGCATGGGGTGGTTCATGCGAAGAGCAGCGAGCACTAGCAAGGGGAACGGAGTACGAGAGGCCGAGTTCAGCTGCAGCAAGACGCCGCCGGCCTGCGGGCCGAAAGGACCAACGCGAGCAACAGGCGTCGAGCCCTGCAATTAGAGGCTGCGCTCACGCCAAGGGCAGCAAATTGCACGACTGGGCTTACCCCTTCGGAGCGGGGCAAGGCGCGGGCGATGCGCCCCGTGGAGCGGCAGCAGCAGCGCGGCCCCTCGCCGCCCTCCGCGCTGCAACGCGGAGCAGCAGCAGCAGCACGAGCGGGGACGCGGGGGCGGCGCAGGGGACCCCGCGG